>JAODKN010000041.1:30111533-30132565 GCA_026774425.1 Petrocephalus zakoni | reverse complement strand
CTGAGATAACGGAATTCCTTTATGCTTGGAGATATCTCTGAGATAACGGAATTCCTTTATGCTTGGAGATATCTCTGCGATAACGGAATTCCTTTATGCTTGGAGATATCTCTGAGATAACGGAATTCCTTTATGCTTGGAGATATCTCTGAGATAACGGAATTCCTTTATGCTTGGAGATATCTCTGCGATAACGGAATTCCTTTATGCTTGGAGATATCTCTGAGATAACGGAATTCCTTTATGCTTGGAGATATCTCTGAGATAACAGAATTCCTTTATGCTTGGAGATATCTCTGAGATAACAGAAGTTATACTTCTCTTTCTATTTTATGGAAAATGAATGAACAGCATAATAACAGTGTTCCCTGAAATGGACTGACATCCCTCCCAGGTTGCTCCCCAGCCCTGTGCCCTGTGTGTTTGACCTGACATTATAATCATTGCGATACAGTCACGCGACCTCTCACCACATGCAGATTCATTTCAATCCCACCACTCCGTCTGGGCGCTTGACTTTTTTTGTCACTGCTATATACAGTAAGAGCATTCCATCCGGACAATCATGTTGGTTGATGTCACACAGATCCTGGGTGTCAGGTAGGGTGGACAGTAGACAGGCCACCATGCACAGTGGATTACCTTCACAGACCCACCCACACTAAAGACAAGTCAAGCTGGTACAGAGCTGGGACTGATTTCAAACCCATAATCCTGGGGCTGGCAGCACCCCAGCCCCCCTAAAGGAATGCTAATGTTTGCCAGTTCAGCTGTGATGCTATAAAGGCTTTATCACCAGTTTCAAAGAAAGAGCCTTGAGTTACTGGTGATCACATGACTGTCACTACGAGGCACACCCTCCAGCTTCCCGTGACAACAAATAGGGCGACATGCTGGATCCTGACACACAAGGGACTACAAAGGTATTGCAGTGTGCATCATTCGGACAAACAGGTGTTACTTTGAAGCACCTGCTATGGGATTTGCCTGCACTATGAGTTGCATACTGATTCTGAATAAATTTGTCTTTTAAGCTGTCCTAGTTTTCTATTAAAGGGATCAAAGTGGGGTAGCTATACTGGAGGCATTGTTTGCACAGCGGGTCATCGTGTCTGGTGCTTTACGTGTATCTTTCGTGTTAATTAAAAGTGATGCCCTCCATCCCTTGGGCCCTGGGTGTCTCTGAAAAACACCCAAGTTACATACAATACGGAAATGATAAAACCTTTGGTCAGTTTGCCCATTTTTCATAACCACTTATCCTGTACCAGGAAAGCATCTCAGCATGCTCAGGGAGCAAGGCAGCAAGGCCCACAATGTCAGTCCATTGCAGGGCAAATGCTCACAAACACTCTATGGACAAAGCAGAACCACCGATTCACATAAATGTTTTAACTATGTTTTTGGACTGTGAGAGGAAACCATTATATTAAAATATAATGAATATTCAAGCCCTTGCACACCCTGGATAGGATGACAGTTTATTATAAGGCTTCTGCGGCTGACACAAATCATGTTATATGAAATTATGTATCATATTTTTTCTCATCCCGGGTACATGCACCTGACCGTTCACACTGGGTCTGCATTTTGCCTCTGTTGTCATGGAAATGCCACCATTTTGTTGCTCTCTTTCTCCCACACACACAGCACTGATGTCTGCATCCCTTTAATTAAAGGTCACTGGGAGCTGGTGACTCGGACTTCAATCTAGTTTCTTGTGACGTGCCACTCTGCTCCTGACTCATGCCGGTAGGACGTAGGGCTCACGACTCGCTGCAGCCAGGGCTGTCTGTGTCCAGGGAGCGGGGCTTAATTGCGGTGTGAGGCTTGCCCTGCAGTGCAAATTAGGCTATTAGTCACAAGATTAATGGGGAGACTCAGTAAAACACAACCAAGATGCAATGTTCTATGTTTGAAGTAGATAACACAGTGATGGGGAAAAAATGAGGCTTTAAAGCCTACAGTGGGTGGGATTTCTGTTGCTCTAATCACTTACTTCTCATTGGTTACTAATATACAATTATAATATCATTCCATCCATCTTCCATAACTGCTTCTCCAGTAGAGGGTCATGCTGGGCTGTGACTCTCACTCAGAATGCAGAAAGAGCGTCAGTCCAGGGCAGGGCACACGCAGCATGCAATCGAGAAGCACCAACCCCTGGATGAGTCAGCCTACAGGACTTGAAAGTAGAACCAAAAAATGAAACTAATTATAAAATTTTAACATACAGGTTTAATGAAATACTGCTGCATTGACCCCACATAAGAAAGAAAATGCTCTTTGAAAGATAAAGGACTTTTTGTCCACATAGTGTAAATTAGCTACTTTCCAACAGCTTTCTTTATTTATTTTTCTTTTAGTTATCCGAATTTAGATCCTCTGTCTCAGCTTAACAGGCCTTTATCTTCTAAACCAGGGAGTACAATGACACATTCAGAAAGACTGGGCTGTACCGGACTTCCTGAGCCGGAAATAATTGTGCAAAGCAACAGTTCTCAAACAGATAATGACAGAATTGTCTTAATGGCTTTAAATGTTTGGCACATTACTGGTAATATCATTTATGTCACATATTCCATTATACTAAATCAAGACTCAGATCAGATCCGGCCATAATGACCTGTCAGCGGAGACTTTCCAAATGTACCAGCACTTTAACAATGGAACAGAGGGGTTTCGTTAGATATTATGTCAAACAAAGTATACACAAGGAGATGCAGAAAGTATATCGGCATAGTTTCCAGAAGTAAGATTTCAACAGGAGAAGGGGGTTTCTAAAATAGATAATCAAGGTTCTATTAATGCGCTGATCTTAGAGCTAGAGACTGATCTCCCCTCACTCAGAGTTTAGCCAGTCATTGTGTGTATTTTGGAGCATCAGAGTAACTGATTCCCAACTTTTGCACGTGGACTGTATGCTGCGGGATAGTACACTCGAGTTTTTGAGTCTTTGTTCCCGAGTTTCATAAAATTTGCCACCAGGGTATCAATATAGTTTTCTGTATTATCATAGTGTTGCTGAAGTTTCGGCCGGTGACCTGGTTCTTAAGTGATAGGAATTCATTTCTTTTGTAAGAAACAAGTGAATGCCCTAATTCATGCAGTGAGACAAGCTATTTCCATATTGCCTCCCCTCCATATACATTCCTGTCTTGGCTTTTGGCTTTGCCCTGTTCACTACAGGAACACGGGTGATTTTAACCAGTTCTATAGACATTCCTTATACGGAAACATGGCATGCCAAATTATTTATTACCCTAACCACCTGGCAAATTTTGTAAGGTCAAACCTTGATGGTCAGTTTAATAAAAGGGTATACAAAGTGTCTTACAGACATTTGAAAGAAATTAATTAAAATAAACATACACAGAAAAGAAAAAAAAATAATTGAATGAGTTTTTACATTTAAATAATAAAACATAAAATGATAAAGTAACTGATAATTGTAGTTTATTATATTCAATGTGATGTACTTTCTGCCTAGTTTTGAAAGTACTAAGACAGGTTTTCTGGGAGTTGAGTTCCAGAGTTTGGGACCATGTTGAGTAAAAGCTGACTCCTCCCTCCCCCGCCGTGTTTTAGGAATGATCAGTAAATAATTGTCAGATGATCTGAGTCATCTGTCTGGGACACAGGTTACAGTTATGTTACTGAGGTAGGCTGAGACAAGACCATGTAAACATTTAAAAATTAGCAAGCACCTTAAAATTACCCCTAAAAGCCACAGGAAGCCAGTGAAGGGATTTCAGAGTACTGAAGGTGTGGTGTGGTCCCTGTGACTGGTGTGTACGCTGTCTTCTGGCCTACTGTAGATTAGAAATAGATTTCTTAGGTAAACCAGACAAGAATGCATTACAATTATCTATTCTACTTGAATCAATTGCATGTATCAGTTTTTCAGTCAAGATAAGACATGGCTTCTCTTCTAACACCATAGAAAGTCACCTAGGAAGTACAGAGTTATGAGTCCACATCTCTAACTGCACCCACTCATCCTGTTACAGCATATTAAGCTTGTTGGCTTGTAATTACAATAATTAATAAAAGGCTACTCCTCATCAGCATGTGGTTAACAAGCCTACAGATGGGATTTGACTTGTCTGATGCACTGGGAATAGTCCAGAACATTCTGAGCTATGGTGGACACAAAAATACTGCGAGGGAATTCGGAGCCATTCAGAAAGGCAATTGTGGGTGGTTAATAATGACTTCTAAGACAGACGTACCGGTGCTTGCCTTCATGAAATGGCATTCGTCCTTCCAGTTTCTAGTCTAATAGTCTAATGCAAGGCTTTGGCAAACTAGCAGCCTGTCCTACAGTGTTATGCTGTATGTTATGTGCTCAGGTCAGGCAGATGAGACCAGATTAAAACCATCATATGCTTCTAGTGAGAAACAGGGCGCCATAGAAGAATAGTGGTTTAAAAATCATCCCAATCAAAAGACCCTTCAGTCCCATTTTTTTTTTCAAAAAGAAAGCTAAGGAAAATGAGTGCTTTACTGATTTATTTTAGGCCTCAAAAATGAAGACTTAATGAGGCAGTGTTAATTTCCAATGACATGCTAGAAAAAAAATAAAGCATCTGAATCATTGAAAAGACAACAGTGTTGGCCTACTAACGGGCTCCGGTTTCTGTTTTATTTGATAGTTAATTAGGCTGATGAATGTACCAAAGTGAATTATGAATTTCTTCAATGAAAAGGTCATTGTGATTTATATACACCATTTATTATTTTCGAAAGAGGGTGTCTTCAGTATAACATTGGATTTTACTTAAATTTTCTAGATTTACTATCAGAAGAGGCTCATCCAGTGGTCAGCAGCTTGAGTCTTGTCAGTTCTTTCAGTTTTCTTGTCAGTATTTTTCATTATGGGCCGTGAAGTGGATTTCTGGAAACTGTCACTGTAAAAGGTGAAGGGGTTGCCGTGTAATTGTGTCCCAGGGCCACCTGGGATGCCCAAGGGTCTGGGGTGTATGTACAGCAAGGTCATGACTGACCCCTCGGCCATACTGGCCTCTCCACAAGGTCATGACTGACCCCTCGGCCATGCTGCCCTCTCCACAAGGTCATGACTGACCCCTTGGCCATGCTGCCCTCTCCACAAGGTCATGACTGACCCCTTGGCCATGCTGCCCTCTCCACAAGGTCATGACTGATCCCTTGGCCATGCTGCCCTCTCCACAAGGTCATGACTGACTCCTTGGCCATGCTGCCCTCTCCACAAGGTCATGACTGACCCCTCGGCCATGCTGTCCTATCCACAAGGTCATGACTGACCCCTCGGCCATGCTGCCCTCTCCATCGCACAACTTGCCTTTGCAACCTTTTTCAGGATCCCCTCCCTCTGCTCCTGTAAAACTTCAAAGACCATGGTCCAGTTTTTTTCCATACTTGGAGGCAAATGTGGTTTCAATTTCTTTGACAAAATATGGGAGTCCATTCCCAGAATGCACCAGCACCAATGGTAAAGAAACATAATGGACTTACAGTGGAACTATGATCATTTTTAAATAACTGGCACCAAAAAAGTTCAACCTGGAGATGCAGGACAGGTAATTATTCTGCACTGGATTATCCATCTAAAGCCCATCACTCTTTCACAGGACTCAGTTATCACCACTGTACACAAAGAACTGCAGTATTGTGCACACAGAGATTATACAGCAATTATGTGCCTCAGGAGTGCTATTGGTGCTTTTTAATTGACCAAAAGTACTATTGGATTCCATGTGTCTCTTGTTCCCGCTTGTTTTATCTTTCTCCTCAGCTGGTATCCCCACACCAGAGGCTCACTGCTGAGATAGTTACCACTAAGTGCCAGGTTTACTCAATGTTGATGTGCTCCACCTCCATCTGTATGACTGATTGGAAGAGCTTACATGACTAGCCCTTTGTTATGGAAGAGTGGTTATGTTTTTGTAACTGACATATCAAAGTAACACTTTGCGTGGTCCTCTGAGCTTTCTCCGACATGTAGCAGACGTGGCTTCAATCTTCTTGAACTCCTGCAGTGGACTAGAACCGAAGTACAAACATCCCTTTCAGCATCGATGTATCCTCTATTCTTTCTAGAAGTTCCGTTTCTGCTGTCCAAAGAACCCCAGGTCTTTCTGGACAGTGCTTTACGTTCTCTGAGAGTGAACTTGGGTTTGTGTTGCTCTAGATCTCCTCTCTTGAGTTCCCAGTGCTTGATGATTTATGCTGTTAGGTAATGTGAAAAAAAGCTTCCCTTCTGCAACAACTGAGGCCGTTTGGTAAAATACCGATTCCATTCCTTCTGTGCTGTTCTGAAACGATGGAGTCGCTGGTACAACACCTCACATGAGATAGACCTGAATAATTAAGAGCATAATTGCTTTATGCTGCCAGCAACCAGCTATTAATTTATAAAGCTACATCAGACATAAGCAAAAAGTGTAAGTGGGTGTTTTTATCGCTGAGAGTGTGATGTCCAAAGGTGACCCGTCGTTTACTTTCAATCGCATACTAAGCTCTCTTCTGAGGTAATTAAAATTAATGCCATCATGTAGAAAGAGTTGCAGTGTTTAAAGCACTCAGTGGGGGAGCTGAGTGACTTTCCCCTGATCTGTCTTTAGAAAACCACTTCGAGGATTAGTTTTAATTGCGTGGGGTCATTTTCCAGCCAATGATGGAGTTTGCGGAAGAAAGAGGCTGCACATTACAGGTTTGAAGGTGGGAATGCAAAAACAGCTTCACTACTCTTAAATGTCTACAGCAACTTCAGGCATAAATCTTTGAGCTTAAATTAGCAAACTTATTTATTATTTATGTATTGACTATGTAGTGGCTACCTTGTTCGTGGGTCATCGGGTTCATGTGACATTGCATTTTGATTCTGTAGATTGATCTGTAGAGAAACAGATGTCATTGTTCATCATAACACTTTAAGCCTCGGGGTGGCACTGTTGCTTCACACTTCCAGGGTTGGAGGTTCGAGTCCCAACTCCAATGTGCTATCCCTAAATTGCTTGCTGTATGTTCCCTGTGTTGGACTGCTATCCCATCCAGGGTGATCCCCAACCTTCTGGCCCGTGCTGCTTGGTTTGAAGATGGATGGACGCTCAGTGTCTTGTGCAACCTCTCAGTTTCTCACTTTATTTCACCCCTATTAACCAGCACAACCCTGGCAGCCCCAAACTGTCAGAGAATCCTTATTACCTCCCAGCAGAATGAAGCATCACCTGTGTCCTGTCTCACTCCATTCTCCTCGCACCATTTTTCTTACATACACCTCCCGGTACCCGCCTCTCAGGCCCCCATCCGCCTCAGAGCAGGCGAGCTTTTAAGAGTCAAACTCTCCATAGATGTTTGGCACAAATACAATATGCCATCATGACATGCTAAGGATGTGCTGCCTGCTGTGATTAATGATTATTCAGTGATAGGGATGTAATTTCATAAGCACAAGATAAACACTACACCGGGAGACTGTTACCATAGCTTCCACCCAGCGGGGCAGCCAATCAGCATCCACCGGACCCTCCCACCACCCAGGAGTATGCCTGTCAGTGCTACAGTGCCACAGTACAGTGCTATAGTGTCTGCCACTGGCTTGTCCAGACCTCCTACCTCCTGCCTGACGCTTGGTCTGCTGTAATCTATAAATAGACACACCTACTGGAGATGGCAAGGAAGCAAGAAGCACCAATCTCACTACACCGCCATCCATCTTTCATGACTGCTAATGCAGCACAGGGTCAGCTTGAGCCTGGAGCCCATCCCTGCATCACAGGACACACGCTCCAACCTACAGGCATTTTAGAGACACCCTGGAGGTATGAGGCCTAAGTACAGTCCCCTATCCATTATGCAATGATGGCAGCGATGGGATTCACCGTTCAGCACCATGGACAGCTGCCGCCCGGCAGCATATCAGTGCCGCTGGTGTGAGCACAACGACGGCACCTATAGCCAGGCCCCACCCAAAACAAGGCACGAGCTGGGGTAGCCAAGGGCGGTTAGGTAGCCTGTGAGGACAAGAAAAGGGGGTAGATGGACAGGAAGAGAGGACTACAGGCTTGGAGGAAGGCCTGCCTGCTAGCTCCAGTGAAACTGCTAAATTAATGTCCTCACAGATGCCGAGAACTCTGGGTAGGATGAAGCCAGCTGGCACGACCTCTGCCCGCTCTCTGGCCATCTCAGTTGTTCACAATGATCTGCACAGCCAAGGCCATGCACCCCTCCGGCCTAAACCCCAACCCTAAACACTCAGCAGAAATATCACTATGTTTACCCTGCTTCCCCTGTCTCAATTTCACCCTGTGGGGGTGGAGGGGTTAGAACTTTTTATGAATGTCCCATAATGCAGCTAATATCAAATGAACAATTAATGACAACGCAATTCGATCTTTACGGTCATGTTTGACTGACAAATTTACTGCTAAGCTTTGGTACGCTTGAATGAACTGCACTAAATTCTAAAAAACCCCTTAAGTCCCCTTAAAAAAAGGTCAAACCCATGTTTATCTTCAGAGTCTGCTCTGTACAAACTTTTTCAAAGGAAGCAGCGACTAAGCTTATGAAAGAGGGTGCAAAAATGTGCAGGTGTGGGGAAGATTGGGGCGCGGGGTGCAAACAGCTCGGCATTCTCTAAGAGCACAGGCCACTGCTCTCTTATTCTATCTTTGCATTAAAGAAGATTTTTCACTTCAACAAAAATGCTAGCATTTCTAGGGAGCTGATCAATGAGCCCACTGAAACTTTGGTAGGCATATACAGGTTCCTCCTCTGTTGAACTGTCAATTTATTTGGCTGGAAACTGAATATAAAAAGGCATAAAGACAGGACATGAGTAGCAGATATGCAGAAGAGCAAATGCCTTTTGAGAAAAGCTTTCATGCATTTAGTTTCTGACTACCTGAGCTTTTAAGAGTGGCAGAAATATACGCTGAGCACACAAATCTCTTTTGACCAGGAATGGGTCCATAAACAAAGGCAAATTAGCCCCCAAGGGCTTATTTATACAAACTGAACACAAACACTGGAGCGTTACTGCGATGCGGACCCAGTAAAAGACGCCTAACCAATTCAGGTGAGATCTGACTCCAACAGGCCCGAACAGAAACATTAGGGCAGTGTTTCCCAACCCAGACCTCGGGGAACCCCAGACAGTCCATGCTTTTGCTCCCTCGCAGCTCCCAGCCAATCAGGAACACCGAACACCTGGTACAGGTGTGGTGGGAGCCCAGAGGAAGCATAAACGTGGACTGTCCGGGATTCCCCAAAGACTGGGTTGGGAGACACTGCTCTAGGGGGCATTTGAGATGAAAAAACAAGCAAACGAAAGCGAATGAGTAGATAGGCACAGGAGGCAGCCGTTGCAGACGGCGGTGAAAGCGAGTCTGTCTGATTTCCAAAGCACATTGCTGAAAACACTTTCGTCTGTCATTGTGCTTCTGTAGCCTGATTAGACACAGGTCTGTCTAGCCTATTCACTGTGCATAATGACATCAACTCCAGGAGGACTATATCTTTATTCAGAGTTTCTCAAAGTCGCTTTAGAGGAGTTTTATAATCAGCGGTTCAGATACACTTTCCGTCTCAGCGTACATGTCTCGCATTGCTTTTCTCTCTGTTTGCCACCACCTTGTTTGAATGCACTGTTTTTGCACTCTGACTAATAATCTGGCTTAGTGAAGCCAATGCTGTTCACTCTTAGCATTTAAAGTATCAGATAAACACATAAAGCTGGGCTGTGAAACACACCTTCTCTGGGTAGAAGACACAGTGGCACTCCCTCGCTGTTGGTTTTCAGTCATTATCGGATCCATGACATGGGCCTTCGAAAGGTTACCGGTTAACGCCTTCTGTTGCATATAAATACTTCTGACCTAGCAGTCCGCTAGTGGGGTGCTAAATTTATTCTGTGAGGAAAGGCAGGTAGGGAACGAATGTCATTATAACCAGAGCTACCCAAGCAAAGCAGCATGAATTAAAATGTGATTAGGTTTCAGAAAACCGTCATTGTCAATAAAGTCAAGAGCACCAGTTAATTTTCCATTAAAATCCCATCGGATAGAAACAAAAGCAGAGGGGGAGTTAAAACAGCATATCCGGATCAATGAATTTCCTGGAATTACAAAATGTTGACAAGCCAAAGAGCAGTGGAGTGTGCGTAAGCAGCAGAGCAGAAATAAGCTCTAAATGCAAACTTACACGTGCCTCTTTTTACGTGTCATATGCCGACCCAAAATTCATTCCCACTTAGTGTCTCAGAAACAGGGCAGAGGACACCTGCCTGGGTCTTTTTTGGGCCATGTGGACATTGTTGGAACCTTGTTTCCAAAGTCACGATTTAACACACTGGATATAGATTATAGCACTGGGGCCAGCCATGTGGAAGCTAAGTTGGCTTTAATGCTCAGAGGCTACTGAAGGACCTGATTATCTGTTTTAGGTGTGTTAAACTAGGGCTGCGGAAGCGCGATTGGTGACCACTGCTATGCTGATTTATTTTGGGTTAGGTACCTTATGTAGGGAACCCAGAGAAGAGCTCTTCCTATCTCCTCATCCACACCACCACCTGTAGCCACCTGGCCAAACCTCGGCTGATGTGTTTGCCTGTGTCTGTATGTTTTTGTGCTACAACGCCATGGCTGGTCTGGAAGGACGTGGCTCCGCTATCCTTACCACCAAGAATTTTCTGCGTTTCTAATATCCTTCTACTAACAAGTCTCTTCTCATAAATGGTGAGAACATTTCAGGTAAACAGTAATAAATGATCAGATTGGAAGAAAAGCACCTTCACTGTCTATACATAAAAAAATACATATATTTGATATTATGCCTGCATTTTGAAAGCCTTCCTTACCATCTGGAAATCCTAACTTCATTAATAAAATGATCCCAATACAATTAACCGTAATCCAAAATCAGAATACACCCCAGGGCCAGAAAGGGCAACAAGGACAGCATTATCAAATCCAAAGGGCCAGACAGAGAGCACAGACCACGGAATAAGGCCGGTGGCATAGAGGAGGACACAAGAGAACATGACAAAGGCTGTAGGACGCATAATACCTCACCAGGAGCTCAGGCCGCTTCCACTCTCCCGGGCAAATGAGTTCATGAGCTAATAATGCAAAGCTGGAGCAGAGTGTGCGTGGCTGGAGGTAGGAGTGACAAGACCGCTGTGGTCCTGATATCAAACAGAACCAAGCAATTGGAGAAGGAAAAGAGGCGATTTATTTAAAAGATTAAATAATCCTTAACGTTTTGCTCCTTAGGATGACATGTAGGTGGGGGTCCAGCTGACTGTAACCAAAACAAAATGCTTCCTTACGCAGGGGAAGGAGAAAACGATCCGCATCACAAACCCCCGACTCCAGAGTCTACCTAGAATGTAAATTATGTGAACCGCGAAACCCCCCGACACTGACTGAAGTGCTTCAGAAAACAGATTCATCAATAATACTACGGTACAGCTCTCCAATAAAGCGGTCTGCATGGACAAGAAAAAAATAACCTCTCACAAATGTGAAGTAAGAATATATCTAATAGTAAGAGAAGATTTATTTTTTCATGAATAGGTAATTTATTGAACTTTGAAACCAAATAAAGACGTTTAAAAGGTCAATGGAGAATATATGAGCTGATCTCATTCTCAATTAAATTTTGGTGGAACTACAAAGAAATGGGTGCAGTTTCATGTAAGCACAGGCTGCTGGGATTGTACCCGCATTTCGCACGGTGTTCTCTCCAATGCTTAGCACCTACAGCAGTGTGTAATAGCTTACTATCACTGCTATTTTTTATCTTTGCAAATCCAAACTCCTTCAAGCATGTTATTGCATTTTCTTCCGAGTACCCAGGTCTCTAAAGAAAATGTGTGTAGTTAAATGGAAATCCTAGCCTCCAATTAAAACTCCAGTATGGCTAAAAAGGACCAATGAACATTAGTTTGTGCACCTGCTTGGTCAAATTTAGCTGCGCCTTTAAATTAATTCACCATCAGTTTTTCCTCTCACCTGCTTCTCAGGCACGTCCAGTGAACACACGTCTTTAAGAAAATCAATACTGCTGGAAAAAAGCAATAAAACCACACCCCCGCAAATGTCTACACCCCCACAGGTAACTGTCACCCCATGTGGAGGCCGTACTGTGGCTAGAGAGAGTGACACACCAAAAAGGGTTTTTCAACCGTTTCTGTCGCTCTAAAAATGAAGGAGACACCAAACCATTAAGACGAGGAGGAGAGAGGCCAGGGCCAGTGCTGAGTGGGCCATGTGGGCGCCATCGTAGAGGGTCCAAAGCAACTCTGAGAATGTGGCCGTGTTCACTGATGCACCCTCTCTTCATACGTACCAGTCAGAATGCAAGTGTTACTAGCTAACTAGGCTAATTCAATAAAAAAAATTTAACCTGCCGTGCAATTTTATTACTAAACAGTGGGCTAATGTTTAGTTTTCTGTACTCACCCTTTATCAAAATTACTCACCGGTGAGTGGGCGAGCTTAATTTCCCTCCCTAGTTAGTAGTCCCTTATTGAATGAAAAATCACATGAACCTCCCACTGCTATCACGGTGATTAGCTGATGGAGGAAAGCCAAGCGACAGTGGACAACAGCGAGAGGGAAAGTGCCTCGCGAATTTAACGACTGTGGCCCTGTGCTGGTATTGATGGGAAGGATGTCGTAACGATGCACAAACCTTAGCTATTAACAACAGGACTTTAGAACTGGGAGGAACTTTTACCCGGGCTTTTTGCCATTCTGTTTCTTTTTGCACTGCCGATGCTGTTCCGCAGACAAACAAAATTGTGACGACCTCAAAAGGTCTTCTGGCATATCGAAGCTGCAAAAAAAATGATTGCATGTTAAGATTCATCTTAATATCCTAAGCGTCACCAGCAGCATGTTTAAGCTCTGTGGTTAGTAAGTTGTATAAATCAGAGTCTATGGCATACCTGTTTAATGGTTTAACAATAAATACTGTGGCATCTTCTTATAGGGGTCTGTATAGAATATTATGCTTGGGCAGAGTGCAGAACACCAAGATGTTAGTGTGACCATTAAAAGCAAAGAAGCTTCGATATTCGCCAGTTTGTGAGATGACAGGTTTGGCTGTATGTATGATAAATTGCACCCGCGTTTTCAGGGTTATTTACAATGCCAGGGGACAGGCCATAGAGATTGAGTTTGTTCCTCATGAACCTTGGACAACTTTTGGTAGATCTGCCAAGAGTGAGGCTCCTCGGTCATATGTCCAGGACACCTGCATGACACAGGTGGCCAGGTCTTGGTTTCATCTCCCAGGGCACCTACTTTAACAGCCAGAGTAATTTACTATTGCTAAACTTAATAATCCTGACCTCCAACACGAGAAGTATATGAATAAACAACACACAAAATATCCCTTTGAATAGTTTCATACCGGCAACTTAAAAGAAATTAACTAAATTTGGGAGATAACCTAGTTCTGCAATCTGCAAGTGCACACCCTGTCATACATCTCTGAAGACCATGCTCTGGGGATCTGCCTTTTTTCTGTGGTGTTTCTGTACTGTGGACCCAGCGGGGTGACAAGCAGCTATGTTTCTCTCTGGTGAGATACCTAATCTACCTACCTCAGCGCATCTTCTGCTGAAATTGACCCTGAGCTCATGCTTAACAATTAGGCCTAATAGTGGCCTAATGGTTAGGGAAGCATACTGGTGATCAAAAGGTTGCTTATTCGATTCCCTGATCAGCAAGGTACCACTGAGGTACCCTGAGCAAGGCACCACCCCCAAGCACTGCCCCCCGGGTGCTGAAATAGCTGCCCACTGCTATGTCACAATGTCACATATGGCTTAAATGCAGAGGACATATTTCTTTGTTAAGTGCTGTTTCGAAAATAATGATTAACCACTTTCCCTTCACTGACTGCAGGGAGACCATGGTGTCGGATCAGAGTAACGACAAAAATATTACCACTCTAGTCTCCTTGAAAATACGCAGTAGCAGTATCATCATGGAAGATCACCCGAGCCCTGAACGGGATAAGTGGCTGCTGAAGATGGATGGAGAGGCAATGTTTAGCATTTGTAACAATGCATTATGTAATAACTCGTCAAAATGTTCACTTCATTATGTAACAGGACCCACCTTTTTTCATAATCTGTCACATTCTGTAATAGCTTGAATGCAACATGTAATAAATTACCTTGCGTTTTGTGGTAAATTATTACACATTGTAGTGTTTATTACAAAATGTGGGTGTTGTACTTTTCGATGATAACAATGTAACACTGTGCATTATGTGATAAACAACCAAACTGGATATCGTCACTGACACTTTGTCGAGTTATTGCATAATGCAGTGTTATTACATAATGCGTTGTTATAGCATTGTAGCATCACAACTCTAGGGTGGTGGTTAGTGGTGGGGTGCATGGTTTAGTGTGTGTTCTCAGGGCACGCTGGATTTGGCAGTCTGTGGGTGTATGTGTGTGAACCATGCAATAGGCTGGCATCCCAGGGCGTCCCCTGCCTTATACCCTGTACTGTCTAATAAAATGCCCTTTATTTTAGTGGTTATGCTGAATGGATGGATGGTTATAATGGCAGGTAAATCTTAAATGAAATTAAAATTAAATAACTTTCCCATAATTAAAATTGTACAGTTAAACTTCGTGTATTTTGACAATGACTTGGGGGGGGGGTGCTTTGCATATTAAAAATGTCCTTAATTAAAACACAAAATGTATGCAAACCACAATACCCCAGAGATACTGGTAAACAGACGGAATGAATGCGAAATACACTTAAATTCCGGGAAAAGCCAATATGTTTCATATCTAAATTGCTTGACCTCAAACTGCAAAGGGAATTAGTAATGATCTCAAAGTTCCATTAACAGGCTCCATCGTACAAATCAAATCCTCTCTGAACGACAAGATCAGGTTACATGTGCAGTGTTTTGCAAGTGTAAATTTATAAAATAATGATTTATTCGGCTTAAAGCTGGTCCGTGAAATGACTTTGATCATTGGTACTGATCAACGTCGGCAAATTAACATTAAGATGTGATTTCACCACTTCATTGCTCATAGTTTTTGGAGCAACTCCCACAGACACACTGCGGTTAGTTAAAATTCACAGAGATTATTTAGCTGCACATGCATTTTTTTCATCATATTGCAGCTTTCAAAATAAATTCTGAACATTGCTGACCCCCAGCTGAACAGTGAAGGATTCCTGTCTGTAAACAGAAACCACAATATTTTGCATTTGAACATTTTCAGCAATATCCCAGGCGTACTGTAAGAGAATGACATTCCGTAAAAGAATATTTGATGCACCAACATTTCATGAATAGCCAGTAGGTTTCGATATCTAAATGGCTTGGCCTTGTAATGCAAAAAATAGTTTTGCATTTAGAATGTTAGTGAAAATGAACCTAACAGACCCGTATATTTTGTTTCTTAACAGAAAATGACACTGTATATGAAAAATCCAGGAATTTCCCAAAAATTACTCAAGGCAAGTAACCATTCTAAGCTAAAAGGGTATGACAGTACACATAGACACAGGCAGGGATTTTTATCTTAATGATCGCATGTAGGTGTTTACTGGGCTATTATTCACAGAAGATTGGAATGTGGACAGCACCTACGGATGGATCACACCTGGGTAACAGCAGATAGTGAAAGAACTAGATTTACTCTCAAATGTTAGACGAGGCCCCTTTACAAAAGAGCATTACAAAAGGACCCCAAAAACAGAACAACTCAACCAAAACCGTAGAAACGTAGGGAACATTACCGTCTCCAGGTACTCCTCTAAGCTTCTCCCCGATCCACCTAACTGGCCCTCAGAGAAACTCAAACTAGAGACTGGAGCTAAAAAGGATCAACTGGGTTTTATTAACAAGGTTATCCATAGGCTTGTGATCACTCACTCAGAATTGGATTCTCAAACTCAGGCATGAGAATCCAAAGAGCAGTTAAAGTAAAATTTCCCCCCATGCTGCCCCTGTACATGAGTGAAAAAGGCCGGCAGGACAAAGTAGAGGCATGTGCAGTGTAAGGTGACTCAGCACCCGAGAACGCCATTAAAAAGCAGCTGAAACATGACATCCTATACTCCTCTTTACACAGCATTCAGTGCTACCCAACTGCTTTACCCTGCACTTTGACAGCAGAGGCAGATGGGGCACCATCTATCGGTTATGTATGCTAAGGCTGACCGGCTCAAGTTTTCCCAACCAATGGCTTCTCTTCTGTCTTGGTAGAAAGATTTTTTAAATAACTACAGGTTTTGA
Source organism: Petrocephalus zakoni (assembly GCA_026774425.1). Lineage (NCBI taxonomy): Eukaryota > Metazoa > Chordata > Actinopteri > Osteoglossiformes > Mormyridae > Petrocephalus > Petrocephalus zakoni. The sequence goes on along the minus strand of JAODKN010000041.1, from coordinate 30,116,293 downwards.
GGGCAAATCTTGGTGAAGATCTATAAAGACTATTTAGAAACTGGGCAACGGTTGTCTTTACTTTCTACTGACATTTTCCAAAAGGATAACATCAATATTGTCTTTTGTTTTTTGCACATATATATCCAGAATTTACAGTATACACTTTGTGCATAAATGGATATAGTTTATAATGTCAAGCTTATGCATAGAAGGCAATACAGAACAGAAATACTGTATGGGACATTGACACTGACTGGGGACATTGAATATTTTTCATCTATTCCATCTTTCCCTCCACGAGACACACATGCAGTTTAAAATGTTAGGGCCTGAGCACAAAGTCGGCGAGTGTCCCTGGAGCAATTGGGGTTAAGGGCCTTGCTCAAGGGGCCCGATGGTGACATCCCTCTGACAGCAATGGGATTTCAGCTGGTGACCTTCCAATCATGAGAGCAGTGTCTTAACCCGCAAAGCCACACAGTCAGATTAGGCTGTAACTGGTGAAAAGGCAGCCCTGGGTGGCGTGGTGGGACAGGAGGTCGCAGTGTGGCCTCGCAGCTCCAGAGGGAGCGATTCGCATCCAGTCACTATTTTTGTGGAGTTTGTATGTGTGCCCAGTGCTCGGGTGGGGCTCCTCCAGGTACTCCTGATATCTCCTACGTGGACAGCCACAGTGGCATATGGCATATGACAATGGGAGTGAGTGTATTAAGGCAGAATGGCATCCTGTTCAGGATACCTGTAACCATCAATGACAATAACAAATGGTGCAAATGATTTTGCTGTTCATATCACTGTTCATCTTACAATACTGCATGCAATAAAAAGCTGGAATTATCCCAGATTATTCTACTTACAGTACTATAGTTATTATAGTTATAATAATAAACGCATAAAGGGACTTTCTGTCGTGAGAGTTCATCAGGCATTATCACAAATTGCCACCTCAAGGTAACAGCTTTAGCAGTTACAAAGAGCTGAGCACCACTTAAATACAAACTATAATTTTATTATCATAATTTCATCTTTTTATTTTCCAAATGTACTAGGGCAAAAGCTACCGCTGCAAAAGGTGACATGAAAAAGTAAAGAAGACTGGTGTATTGCAAAACATCAATAACAAGAATGCTAATCATTTAAAACAAAAATATATATTTTTTTTATATATACGTAAAATGTCAACATGACTTTCAGTAGATGTGGAAAAATAGGTACAGATTTAATAACTGAATATTCTGTGTCAATATTTGACATCTGATATGGCATTTAACACAAATTTAGGGAGAAAAAACTTTCAGCAGTTTTAAAAATATTGAGTCTCCAAACAGCTGTAATAAAACACAAAAATGTCAAATTCTCTGGGGCTCTGGGTTTAACACACCATCTGCAAGAAGAAAACTCTTCAAATAAATTCCTTTCAAACGTTCTCATCAGAAAGTGTTAAGCTCTCTCTCAAACTCTGTGAAAACAACGGGAATAAGTAAATGTTGTTATGATTAAAAATGCTAGTCTGTTGGTTTAGAAAATGTACCAATGCCTGCTTAATTGCCCTGGGATAAATAAGAACATTGTATCTCGATTGCATTCCAAAGGTAGTGCTTCGTAATGCCGTAGCTGGAAGATTAAACATAAACAGTCCATGACTGTGGTATGTTTGTGACAGAAATGATAAGCCGCGAAAGGCTTCTCTCAGAATGCACCACAATGCAAACGTATACTTTTGATTAATAGTGAGAAGGCCAATAATAAATTAGAAAAAAGATGAAACTTGTCAAATGTAGTCGGTGAGAATATTCAGTACTGTAAACACGTGTAATGGTTATGATATTCGTTAATGAAGTAGTATTTTAGTAAAACAGTTTACTGTCAGGTATATGGGAATTTTAACATTTTTTTAATTATGACCGTGAATAATGGTATATAAACTACTCTTTTACAAATTGTGATGGAAATGGTATATGGAGTCATTTAAATGGAACACGTGATTTAATATCAAATATATCGTACAGTGCAGAAATCTAGCTGCGTCTGACAGTCACATTGTGACGTGTATCTGTGTGTTACAATTCATGTGCTACATTGGGTATAAAAAGGGTACACACCCCTGTTAAAATGCCAAGTTTTTGTGATGTAAAAAAATTTGACCACTATCAATCATTTAAAAACTGTTTCCACCTTTAATGTGACCTGTAACCTGTACAATTCAATTAAAAAACAAACAAATTTGTTACGGGGGAAAAAGAAAAAAAAGGAAGAAAAACTTACAATAAGCTGGCTGTATCTTTTTATTTAATTACAGCATTCAGTCTTTTTGGGTACATACCTGTCATCAATTAAAGTGACTCTGATCAACCCCAAATAAAGTACGTCTGTCCTAGTAGGATTTTCCTGGCATTTGCTCAGTTGCCTCCTGCAGCAAAAGCCATGGTCCAAAGAGAGCTTACAAAGCATCAAGGGATCTTATTGTTGAAAGGTATCAGTCAGGAGAAGGGTACAAAAAAATTCCCCAGCATTAGATATACCATGGAACACAGTGAAGACAGTCATCAAGAAGCGGAGAAAATATGGGACAACAGTTACGTTACCAAGAACTGGACGTCCCTCCAATATTGATGAAAAGACTAGACGAAAATTGGTTAGGGAGGCTGCCAAGAGGCTTACAGCAACACTGAAGGAGTAGCAGGAATTTCTGGCAGGTAGTGGTTGTATAGTACATGTGACAACAATCTCTCATATTCTCCATATGAATTTAGCAAAATAATATGTCAAGGCTCCCAAAAACATGTGGGGAAAATGTGTTATGGACTGATGAAAGCAAGGATGAACTTTTTGGTCACAATTCCAAAAGGTGTGTTTGGTGCAAACACAACACTGTGCATCACCAAAAGAACACCATACAGACGGTGAAGTATGGTGGTGGCAGCATCATGCTTTGGGGCTGTTTTTCATCTGCTGGTACAGGGGCTTCAGTCACTGTAGAGGGAATTATGCACAGTTCCAAATACCAATAATTTAAACCAAAAACCTTCAGGTGTCAGGAAGCTGAAGGTGAAGAGGAATTTCACCTTTCAGCACGACAATGACCCCAAGCATACATCCGAATCAACAGAAGCATGGCTTCACCAGAGAAAAAAGTTTTGGAATGGCCCAGCCGGAGCCCAGACTTAAATCAAATTGAAAATCTGTGGGGCGACCAGAAGAGGGCTGTGCACAGGAGATGCCCTCGCAATGTGACAGATTTGCAGCTCTTTTGCAAGGAAGAGTGGGCAAATATTTCCAAGCCAAGATGTGGCATGCTGATAGACTCCTAGCCAAGAAGACTGAATGCTGTAAGTAAGTCAAAAGGTGCATCAACAAAGTGCAGGTAGTCCTCGACTTACGATGGAGAGCATTCCGATGACCCCATCGTAACTTGAAAATATCATATCGAGACGAGCTTTGAAACACCAAAAATGCAGAAAAAATACGCACTATAACACCTAGACAACTGAACTCCGTCGATCGATGGCGAGAGTGAGGGATCTCAGGTGGCGGGAAATGCGTGCATCCTGCCAGCGTCCCAATGCATCGCACCACCTACACTGCTACGTTTGCCTGCCATGCGCAACTTAAATTGTTTTTACAATGCTGTCGTATCACTAGTGCCATCATAAGATTGAGAAATTGTAAGTAGAATCATCATGACTTGGGGACCATCTGTATAAGCTTAAGGGTGTGCACACTTCTGCAATCAGCTTATTGTACGTTTTATATTTTTCCCCCGATAGATTATAATATTTTCTTTTTCAATTCAGTTGAACAGGTTATAAGTCACATTAAATATTTTGAATTTTTTTCTCGTGGTATAATTTTTTTTTACCTCACAAAAAACAGGAATCTTAACAGGGGTGTGTACACTTTTATATCCACAGTGCACTTGCCTCTCATTCAAGCTTTAAAAATATATCAGATTGGATACCAGTATCCTAATACACTCATGCTTAACACCAGTATTTCTCAGAGAAACTGATGGGAATACATGCCAGGGGTTCAGTATATTTGAGGACAAAGGTACTTGTAATTCTAAGACAGTAGTCATTAATAATTCATGACTTAAGACAAATTATTTCAATCCCTGAATCTGTAATGCATTAAAAGGAAAAGCACTACATGGTTATTCCTCTGACTCATGATCCATAGTCATTTAAGTTCACAGGTGTATATTTAAATCCTAGTAGAGAATAAACTGTGGCAATCGATGGGTCATGACGGGCAAAATAGCTTGGAGCAGCAGGTAGGGGGCGACAAACGGTTAGAGACAATATAATCATTTGTTTTTATTCAGGGATGCATAACGTGTTTGGTACAGGTCCTGAAGGACACTTGCCTTACCGTGTCTTCCGGACATTGACAGGCAAGTAAAATAACAGCTAAACTGGTCCATCTGCAGGAGCATTGAGGTCAGCTGCTATCCTAGAATGCCTGTGTAGGAGTCAGACTGCCAAATTCGACATAGGTACATTTGTTTGGGACTGCCATTATTGTCCCACTAGATCTCGGGAGTGAAGCAGAATGAGAGCTTCACACATATTAAAGTGGAGGTAAACTAGGGCCCTGTGATCCGGTCAGGATAAGTGGTTAGAGGATGGATGGATGGATAGAAGTCGAACACAGAACGAATAAACACTTGAGACCTCAGTCAGCTTTCTCTCCCTCCTTGGAAAGACGGGGGGGGGGGGGGGGGGGGGGGGGGGGGGGGGGGGGGGGGGGGGGGGGGGGGGGGGGGGGGGGGGGGGGGG
>JAODKN010000041.1:30038344-30066567 GCA_026774425.1 Petrocephalus zakoni | reverse complement strand
CCCAGTTCCCTTCGGCCTGTCCCTGCTTTCCCTCAAACTCTTCGGTTAAACCTCTCTTGGCGGGTTCTTTTTGTTATTTAACACCCCCCCCCCGTTTTTTTTTTTTGGGGGGGGGGGGGGGGGGGGGTATATACAGGGAGTATATCACTATCTCAGTAATAGAGTCTATTTGAGGACTACATTACCCATGATTCTCTTTTCTGTTCAATGTCAAATTGACCTCCTTTGCTTTCTGCCCATGAGAACTACCAAAAAGTTTTCTTTTCTCACAGCATAATGTGAATATAATCTGTGACTTGTGAGCATGGTATGTTTTAATTGAACATGATGTGGTTTTCCCCAGACATTCGTCTGTCTTGACCCTGTGCTCACCTTTGTACCCTGGCTACCTCTGCGTCAATGACCCTCTCAAGGTGCTAGGAATCAAATATTAATTTACTTAACAAGCTTGTGGTGTTAAGACTTTGACACAGCACAATTGCACATCACATTTACATAGACAGGTGCAAATTAACACGTGTCATAACAATTTCTTGGAAGGACAGTTCCCAATTCCAACAGGTACTGGATTCACTGGGATTGATTACGCAAATTAATACAGGCACGTCTTGTTCGTTTGAGTGTCATTACTGCAGCATGCCAATTTGTCATGAGTTGTTCTAGAGGACGAACAGCAAAAGACTGTAGGAACAGCATGACACAAGTGTCCTATAATGGACTGGCATCCCAGTACCCAGTATGTGTCCTATAATGGACTGGCATCCCAGTGCCCAGTTTGTGTCCTATAATGGACTGGCATCCCAGTGCTGAGTTTGTGTCCTATAATGGACTGGCATCCCAGTGCCCAGTTTGTGTCCTATAATGGACTGGCATCCCAGTGCTGAGTTTATGTCCTATAATGGACTGGCATCCCAGTGCCCAGTATGTGCCCTACAAAGCAGTGGCATCTCAGGCACCCCAGGCCCCCCAGTGATCCTAATCAGGGTAAGTGGTGAAGACGGACGGATATATCCAAGGGGGCCGCTTTGTGTCCCCCCCCCTCAGCTATTTCATCCTTCTCCTTCGCTAGTTGCCGCATCTGTTCCACAGGCTGATGTCCTAACGGTGGCTCGATAGAAACAGGAAACACACCAACAGAATTATCGCTGTTCTTCCCATGTTTATTTGTTTATACTGATTAGTGTTAAAAAAATGGTGCATCAGCATGTAGCTCTGGTGTCTCATGTTCCTGCAGCTTCGGGCTCATGTTTCTCTGCACCCCCGTGTTTATATGTTTACATGGTTACATGTTCACCCGGCGGGGGAATGCCATTATGCTTCTGCATGCAATATCTAGCAGCTGAGGGCATAAAACACTTTTACTATCATTTAGTAATGCTAAATTACTAGATTATTTTCAATGGCATGCCTTTAAAAATAAAATGAAACTCCTATACTATGCATGATATAGAGTTATATGCCATATTTAAATAAGTGGTCATATAGATTTAGAGTGACAAACAGACAAAGGCACTGACTGAAATATTGGGCAGCTGCTGAGATATACAGTAAGGGGGGTATTTATTTCACAATTATGTTTAATAGCCTGTTACTCCCACAATTATGGAGGGGCCTCTGGAGATCCTCCGCAAGTCCCTGGGTCATACTGACATGTGTTCTCTTGTTAGTTGGACCCAGGGTATGAGTTCCACCCATAAAATAATGTCAGGATCAGATTTGCTCCGGGCCGCTCTGGGGGCGGGGGGGTTGGGGGGGGTGGTGTGCACCATGACATGTCTTCTCTGATGAAAACAGACACCAGACCCTCGTTTACACCAACTTTCAGAGACATTGCTTTAATGTCACACTGACCCTTTCGATCCTGCATACCGAAATGGAGATCTGGTACCTGTCCTAATTTGATCGTTTGCTTTCAAATGGGGCAGGTGTTTTTAATATGTTAATTAAGCTCCTTTGATCAGTTTTGAAGAGAACATATCAGTTTGCAGATCAGAACATTTTAGGGCAAAACATCACTACTACAAATAATTGTTATTCCCCGCCTTGCTCCTGTTGTTCCCAGCATAGGCTCTGGACTCCCGTGAACCAGTGTAGCACAAGAGGACATAGAAGACGAATGAATGAATGACCTGAGGATCAGGCATAATGAATTCCACAATACCTATATTTAATACTATTGCTACCACTACTAAAACTACTACTACTAATGATAATAATCATCATCATCATCATCATCATCATGTTTATGTCACAAGAAAATGTTCAAGGAGCTTAATTTTCGTTGCTTGTTGAGCAAGGCTGGACTGTTTGACTGTTTGCTTCATGACACATCCAGACATAATAAAACCATCTTGCATCTCCAAAGTCTCTGAGATCTTCCAGTCACGTGATGTAAGACAGAGGAAGAGGAAACTTTGGGCTCACAGGCTGTCTGAGGTAGGATGGGTGACCATCAGGAGACAATGACCATTCCCACCACCCAGAACCCCATACGGGCATTGCAGAAATCACGCATGGCCGACAGTTTTGCAAAAATAATATAAAAAAGCATACCATAGGTGGGGCTTGAAAGACTTCAACATCCTACTTATATTTATGTTACAACAATGTGCAGAGATTGCCATTATTGCTGAAAACTGTTATCACCCACAAATCTAATTTGCCCCTGTGGCTTTTTATAGCATTGTTGATGTTGCTTAAAATTAAGTATTTTCTACATTCTTATGTACAAAATGTTTTAAATTCGCTTAGGCCATATTGCATAGCTTTCTAGTCAGTCTTGTGGTGTTTTTGTCAGCATGCTAATCCGGCATTACGCGACCTATCCGAGAATGTTGAAAAACGGTTGCCACCTCTGTGTGCATCAGCCTAACTTCCAGGGCGAATCAGGCCTAGGGACCCAGTCGGCAATCAAAATGACATAATTAAGCCAGTATGACAGGCAATATTTTCACTGGATTGACATAGCGGTCTGCAGATCAGGTGCTCTGTACTTAAAACCTCATTTGTTACATTGTTAGCCTTTACTGCAGATGTAATTCTAAATTTACAGCTCATCCAGTACAGAGTCAATCAGACTCCGTGGATGGAAAGTCAGTCCATCCCTGGGAAAACACACAAGGGGTCATGGAGACATCAGTTTGAATGTAAGGCACATGCCAATCCACAAGCACAAAACCCCTGTGCATAGAGCCAGGGGTGGGGATCAAACCCTCTACCACTCTAACATGATTGCTTTTTAAAAAACAATTCTGCAAAAATGCTACTCCTAAATGCTGGCCTAAAATGAAGCTGTGAATCGGGGCTGGTGCCCTTTGCATGTGGCCTCCTGAATGAGGGAATACATTCAATTTTGGTTTTTCTCCTGATTCCCACTCCTGCCATATTTCCATGTAACATTCCTGTTCCACTTCTTACCACATTGCAGATCCCAGCTGGGATTACCTGGTTGATTAACCCTCTTATCTTCTGATGTAAAATCGTGGCTTTTGGTATAAATACCTTGCTGAAACTCAACCACAATTAAATTATGTAAAATAATTCTTCTATATTTTTTGTGTATATATAGAAACGTTTATATATTTCTTTATTGGTAATTTCAGGCCCTGTGGTACTTTAGGCAAACAGAACCTCTGAGGACAATTTTGAAAGTTATAGTAATTATTATTATGGCTATGATTAATAATTGAAGTGTAATACATGAATATTATATAACATATTCTAGAGGCCATTCCCATAATAATAAGCCTAAGATCCATGGTTTCCTGGCTACAACATTTGAATAATGCCATTATTATTCTTTTTTAAACTCTGGTTCCCAAACAAATCTCGGCTCCTTTTTTCACCAGTGCATGACGACACCTTATAAGCGACCTTGATTCTGTCCTTCAGATCATTTCTAAACAGTCAGCATGAGCAGGACAGGCCTGTCTAGGTATGCCAGAATGTGTCACATGGATGCTGCCATTGTAAGCCAGTGTGATTCAGCATCTCCCCACCCCTGGTTTGCTAGTGAGCTGCTCTCATAGATTTGGGCTGTGAACCACCCAAGGGAAATCAAGGGATTGGGTCTAGGGATGAAATGAACTGAAGTGTCTGTCAAGAAACTAGCAGGCATCATGCGTACTATTGCTGCGTCCTTGAAGACCCTCCTCTACTCTTATTAACTGCATGTTTCATCTATGCGTCAAACTGGTGCTCTGTCCATCATTCCTTTCAAAAAGTGAGTGATAATGCAGCACATGATAACATCACGGATAAACGGGTTTCATTTACATGCTGTACGGAGTCGTGATTTTTCCAAAGCACCCCGCAATTTGGAAAAGATAATTATTCTGGATTATTATTCAAGCGTCAGGGATGATGCCCGTCTGGCGATGTCCCATGTGCCTTCTCCCTGTTCGGCCCGCAGTTCCCACTGGCTGTTTCGTTTGGAGTTGCCCTACCGTGTTTCAAAGCCCCCCCAGGCCGCTGCATAGCTCAATGGGTAGAGTGTGTGGCTCAGAGGCTGACGTACCTCTTGTCATGAGTTCATTCATTGTTCTTAGCTCTCTGAGCTTGTTACTATTTCCTAATCACTAGTGCCAGTTAAACGTAATTTACCCCACCTGTTCCTTGTTGCCCCAAACCCTTAGTTATTGGTTGATTTAGCTGCGGTTCTCACACGCCCTGTGTCGTGTCAGTAGTGCATTTACGTGCCTGTTCTTGCTGTGTTCCTCAGTTGTTCATTGTGGCTGCTTCCCTGTATTGCTGCGTGATTCTTAGTTATAGTTACGCCGTGGGGGAAACTCACACGGAACATGAAAACTGCACACACTCAGGATTCAGCACCCAGCCCCAGTCACTGTGCCTCCTCTTGTTATCAGCATTCTTACGGCCCCTGCTGTACACGCGGTCATATTATTATTAATACTGTTATTGTCACACTGCACTTCTTGCAAGCACTTTCACTGAGAAGGAGGAGCTGGCTTCCTGAGTCCTGCTAACACAGCCAATCTCGCATTAACAAGCACTCCGGGCAGCGGGCTTCCTAGAGCGACGCAGACCGTCGGAGCGTGATGTGATGTGATACAGCATGAATGTAAAGAAACGGCAGGCGGGACTGGAGACCTGCATTGCAGCAGAAACTGAAACCACACCATGTGACTTAATAAAAAAATAAATAAAAAATCCAGGAGCATGCTTACATGCAGTCTGCTGGACGCAGAGACTGCCAATCATAAGGCTGATTATATTCTGCTGGTTCATGAGACAGCATGGTGCAGATGTGAGAAGGACCATTCTATGATCATGCTGAGTGGACTAAAAAGATTTATTTTTTTAAGCATACCGTGTGTTTCTGTGACTGAGTACAAACTGTAATGTTTTAGGCTGTCCCACCAGTATAGACTCAGTCACTAAGTTTATTTTTAGGCCAATCAGATGCTCAGGGGGCTTCAAGAAAGATCCAGAATGGAAATCAAGCAACACAATCAAGTATATCTCTGTAGGTAGTAATGACTTATGGTGCCATGATGGGATTAGAATACAGTAACCATCAACCCCATCGATATACAAATATGAGAATACAGGTGACCCCTTTCATTAAAAGTCTCTTTCCCTATTATTGGAGGCAGGAGCTATTTAAGTCCCGTCCCAAGGGTGATCGATTAGACGCGTTTCTGACGGGTTTATGCAGCGATACGTGGGTGCTCTCCATTTACAAACACACGTAACGCAAAGGGGCCCAGAACATTCCTTGTTGGGTATTTATGCACACTTAGAAGTCCTATAAATTCAGAGTCAGGTTTCAGGCCACCTGCGTCCCACGATGCACTTCTGCTGGCATTCGTGGACTTGCTAGTGTTACAGGAAGTTTGCCTTTTCCCATCCGACAACCTGTCTTAGCATAAACAGCTCCCTTCCCTCCAAGCTGAACTAAGTCTCCATGCACTCTATTAAATGCACACTGTGGCTTGAGGCTCATTTTGGGCATTTCTCACACTTCCGTTTTTCATCTTACAGCTCGGACCCACTGAGCCCTTTGTTTAGGAAGTGCAGTGATTGGACTCAGGCGAGCATCATGCGATCCAGATGGATCATCTTTTGACATGATCTAGCACCCTGACCAAGTTATCAGCCCCTGGACACCTATGGCTGGATCGCCTGTCCATGATTCCACACTTTGTGGTTCCTTGCAACAAAACTACTTTTAAACGCTTTACATTAACGGCATCTTCATAATGCCTTAATAATACATTTGTAGAACATTGTTGAGTGCATTATGAAGATGCACTGAATGTTCTATGAATGCATAATGAATGCATTGTGAAGGTGCAGTTAATGTAAAGCATTGCCAAATACTTTCATATACTCGTCATAATTTGACTTTTTTAGAGCGGAGAGGGGATCTGTTTCACTTTGCTGGGTATTGGCAGGAGAGTACCGTAGAAGTGCCATTTCTCCTCACTGCCACTTCACATTCAACACCTCTCAAGTGCTGGAGGTCCTGGATTAGGACAAAAGGATTATATCATCTGCACATAGCTGAGATGTTACCTCCAAATAATTTGTATTTGTGTTTCACCACACACTCAGGAGCCACTCCATTAGATACCCCTGCTCGACAGTCTGCTCCTACAAACAGCCAACCACATGGGCCAGGTCTCCATGCACAGTCCAGCTACTGCTCGACAAGATTTGAGACGACAACATGCATCTAAGCCATTTAATGTGCGTTATGACTCTTCCAGCATCTCAGAAACAGCCACCCTGCTGGGATTTTCACACAGCTCAATGTGAAGAGTTTACAGTGTAAAGGTGACAAGGTAATAAGATCCAGTCAGTGGCAGTTCTGCTCAGACGTTCGGCTAACCAGTGTCATTTTTAGCCACTGTACTGTGTGACATCTTTATGTCATGAATTAAAAAGTGAACAAACAAATGAAGAGCTCCTCCTTGGCCGCTCCATGGCTCTGTGGTTCCACTTGTACAAAAACAAGGAGAGGAAATGAGAATAAGCAGCTAAATCGATCAGCGTGAAGCACAGAGAGAGAGACAGGTGTGCCCCTTACTGTAGCTTGGTCAGCCTCCTACACACCGCTATATCGACTGATGGATAAAACAATCCACTATCCATAAATATGGCCGTCTCACCTCATCCCCCACAAAGTTATCACTGCACCAAATTAAAATTCCACCTCTTTCTCTTTTTTAATTGGACATACTAATTAAACTGGCGGGCGACACACTTCTGTCTGCCCTTCTATTAAGTTCCTTGTTGGGGAGGCCTTGAAAGCTTCCGCTAGGGAGGGTAGTGGGGGATGTGTCATGGGAGAGTGAATGCGGGGGGGGGGCACACTGCAGCCCGCATGGTTATCCCGAGTCTGCCCCCCATTTGGGCCGCAGCATTCAAAGTGGGCCAGTCCAGTGTTGCCTCTCATTGGAGACGAGAAACTTATTGGAAGTCTGATGGGAGGCGACCTGGGTCCTGACTGAAATAATTGAAGCAGTGATCACACTGTCCGCAGCTAAGTTTCAGGTTAGGTGAAGTCACTACTTCCCTGTAGCTCTTACAAATTCTGCTCTGGTCGGAAGGATCTCCATGTGAAAAAGACCCGGTATAAAAGAGCAGAACATCCAGCAAAGTCATTATTTTCAAACCTTGCCCCATCAAAGGGCATCTTTTTCGCGACAGGCTTTGCCAACGGGAGGAATAAACCCCTCACAAATTAATTTTACGGTGGAGTCATATATTAACTTTTAATTTCATATATCGACTTCCCCAAGACCTGTACTTCATCTGTTCCCACATAGATCTCAAGCCAATTCATAACTTTTTCTCAGAGAAACATCTCCTCCCAGAATGCAACAGGAAAACTCCAGGAGTAATTCAGTCATAATGACAGCTCCTACCCACATTGCAAATGCGTGAAGGAAACAGTCCACTTGACTCTACTGTCAAAACAATGTGTGCTTTTCAGTCTAGCGCCTATTCCAGCAGTTCTATGGCTTGCTTTAATTTACTGGTATACATTAACGAACATCTAGAATTAACACCTCTCTGATCCACCCTGCTTATCATAGGTAATTAATCTCATAATTAAGGCTGCACAATAACTGAATCCTTTGAGTATATTGCTCGGAACAGCCCTCCTGATTGTGTTTTTTGCTTTAATTACCAATTATTAGACCCAATGAAACATTTTCCCCAAATAAAACCATTTTCTTTTCAATGCACCAGACTCCCATGGTTTTAAAGTGCACCTTTAATGTTGCATAAAGGAAATAACTATAAAAAAGTAATTACTGCTTAACAGTGCCCGATAACATAAACAGGCACCCCCCTGTGAAGTTGTTCCATTCGGCATGTGTCGCTAGCCCTTAACCGGGCCCCAGCTGAAGGAACAGCACAGTCTTTTCTCCAAAGTCACATATACTTCTTGAGAAATCAGGGTGTGACTGTCCCTGGAGTAATTGGGGGTGCTCAGGAGTCTCTTGGTATGGCTGCTTGGCTGAAGCTGGGATTCCAGCTGGTGGTCTCAGGCACAGCTTCCTAACACACCGCGCCACACACCATTCCCTGAGAAACGGCATGCTACTCGAACCCCAGTCTCCCACATGACAGGCAGGTACGCTCACCTGTATTTTAATAAGGAGGCTGTTCGCAGTAAATAGGTCCTATATAGACTGACAGAAACTTATGCAGTATAAAGTCTAAGGTGGATGGTTCAATGCTGCAGGGCAGAAGGTACAGTATGGAGAGAAAGGTCACTGAACGCTATAAAAAAAATGACAGTTTACAGACCCAATGTCCACAGCTTAGGGTGTTTCCCTATGTGTATTTTCCTGCATCCATCCATCATCATCCGAGAGTTAATACAACATAGGGTCATGAAGTTCTTGCCTTGTATCAGAGGAAAATGTGATTCTTGCCAGACTGCATGCTGAATGCAGATATCAGGTCGACCGTAACCAGGAAGGTGGCAGATGATGTTCAGCACCAGGGCAGCATGGTGATGCAGCGGTTAGCACTGTAGCCTCACACCTCTGTGATTGGGGTTTAAATCTCTGCCCCAGCTCTGTTGGGAGTTTGCATGATTTCCCCATGTTGTTGTAGGGTTTCCTCTGGGTACTCCAGTTACCCATCTCCCCAATCCAATAAACATGCAGAGGTTAACTGGAATTACCAAATTGCCTGTAGGTGTGAATGGTGTGAGAGTGTGCCCTGCGATGGCACCCCATTCTGGGTTGTTCCCTGCCTTGGTGGTTATCCAAGATGGAGGTTCAGCCATGATCATGGATCATGTCTCTTAGCGTCATCCAACACTGATACTGTACGATTTACAGGCTTCTTTAACCCCCTCACTGCTCTCAGAATTATGTTAAAACAGTTAACAGTTAGTATATCACCACTTTCGTTTGAAATAATGTGGATTGCCCCACTCCCCAACCCTAAAACCCCCCCACCCCTCCCCTCCCAACAACCCTACCTACCTCATCCGGGGACAACACCTGTACTGCACTGTTGTGAGTCTATAGGATATCTAAAGAGCTGGGGTCTGTGTGGAATGCTGAGGGAACCAAAAGTAACACCCTTCTGGGATACCAACCCAGAATCATTCGGTTTGGGGCTGCATAAATTGGTTAAAGCATGCAAATTTAATCACTTCAGATAAAAGCTCGCTGTCACGTGTCAACCTGGCCACCAGAGGGGGCCGGAGAACAGCTTCAGATTTTCTCATTCGAGCTCACCTGCTTCCTAGTTAATTGCCTAATTAGTAAAAAGTACCTACAGCTGTGCCTGGCACCTGGGTCTGCATTTATTTCTCTGTCCCTGCGTGGGGGGTGTTCCAGGACAAAGAACAATAGTGGAACCATTACGATATGCAAATGACATGCAGATTACGCACGAGCAGTCAAGACATTGAGTTTAGAATCTGTACCTTGAGCATTGCAGTTTTTGTCTGCATCTCAGATCATACAGTGTACATTGTGTCAATTGCAGTTCCTGGTCTCTGCAACCAACTCCCTTACATTTCAGATGCTGTGTGGCTATTGTCTGCTACTGTTTGGCTGTTCATTATCTCAATGATATGGGATTAGCAAAGGATTCTATTTTTTTTCCTGGGCAAACCTAAAATCCGTGTCATGTATCACGCGGGACCAATATAGTGTGCCTAACACTAATTTAGAAACCCTGGGACACAAAAACAGGAGTATTAGAAACCTGCTTAAATGAATCTCGGGAGGTACTGTGGAGCTCACAAATGATTCATTATTTCGAACAAATGTTTGCGGCTGAATCGATAGATTTCATTCAGCGTGTCCTCTGATTCAGCTGTTTTGATTCAGCCTCAGTTTTCAGTCAATAAAGGAGACGGGTGGGACGAGGTAAAGGGAACTGCTCGCCCATGACAACCACAAACAGCCACGCTGCCTCACTTATCCCACTCACCGGAGTCAATGAATAATTCGGTCTCACTGCCTCCCTAAGTCCCTGAGGGAGATTTAATCTGCGGGCTCATGTACATAGCAGATGTGTCAGATGCTCAGTGCACTTTCTGGCCAAGATAATCCTTTCGAGAACATTGCCCACTAAAATCTGGATCTGTGAACAACAGTGCCTATGTGGACTTCAGAATTAAGCCATTATGACAGTATATGCACTAAAAGCAAAATGTAACTGAAAGGGTTTATAAATGCTTTAATTCAATAATTGGAGCCAAAGTTCTTGTTGCAGAAATGTATCACTGATAAGACTGCTATTGTCATGAACCAGACTACAATGGACTACAATACCCAGAACGCTCTCGGCTCCCTTTCCCTGGTGATTCTTATGGTGCATTCCAGTTATACTCGTAAATTCCGAGTTCACAACCGGAAGTTGCAACTGGAACGCCCCCCGAAGTTGGAATTTCAAGTCGTGAACTTGGAGGAATCGACACAACCCCGACTTCAGAATTCAAGATGGCTGCGCCCTTTAATCAACAGGAGTTGTTGTCATTTTTTTTGCGCTCGCGTATTTTGTGGCTCATTAAATTGATCGACATGCCATATTGTCCAACCACTACCTATGGACATGTCGGTAGGGTGTTTTTTTGCACAAAATACAGTGATATTGGGATTTCTCGCTTAGCCAGATAACCTGTCAGATTTAAGGTACTTGTAGTCCCAAGCATCGCTAAATGGTTTTCCGACTTGTTGTACTGGAACGCAGTGAACTCGTGTGTGACGTCATTCCCAATTCCGAGTTCCGACCCCTGAGGTAACTGGAGCGCACCATAAGCTGTTCACTGTTCTTGTATTCGTCTTGCTCTAATCATTAATTACACCCGTTTGATTGATTACTTACCCTATTTACACTTACCTGTTCCTTCAATCCCTTGTGAGCTTTTGGATCTCTCGTAATGACCTTTACCTGGATCTCGACCACGGGTTTGCCAACTCATTAACACCCACCTGCTCATGTTGCTGTTTCGCCTGTCTCTCATGACATTCAATAAACTAACAGCCATCTTTGGTGTGGAAGGACTTGCCTGGCCGCCCAGAGCCCGGACCACAATCCCATTGAACACTACTGGAATGAACTAGAGGGGCAGTTTTCACCCAAAAGGGGGCAGGGGCATTGCACAAGGGCAAAGTACCTGGATATGTTGCTTTCATCCATTTGCTTATATGCATGTTCTTTTTGTTAAGTAGGCCAGGAGGCACAGTGTACAATACGTGCTGAAATCAATAGGTGGAATCAGGAGTGCCATAAGTATAGGGTAGTTTTTCCTATGTTTGAGCGTTTTAGCTTGTTTTTACACTAAAGGCCTATGATGGATATCAATATTCGGACCCTTGCAGAGATACAAATTCTGAGATCAGCATACTTTGTGCGGTGAGTATTATGATATTCATGTAAACAAGGATGTTAACCTTTCCCCTAGCAGCCATATTGAAATGCTAACATGTTATTAATATTTTTATTTATATTATGTCCCCCCATGAAGGAAAAGATCAAGGATGATGTGATGCCGCCGTGATTGGGGAGACCCACTCTCCCCAATGGTCCCACTCTGGAGCCAGACCTGGGGCTGAACTCTTCCACTCTATAGTCTTCCTTAGTGAGAGGTACCATGTAGGTGTGGGTAGCCCCCTGGTTCAGTGTCAGTATGTTTGAGTTTACCCCGGTGAACGAGAGGGTTGCCTCCCTTCGACTTCAGTCAGAGTCAGTCCCCTGACTCGTCGTTTGTACATATGCGTATCAAGCCATCTTGGAGACCTTGGATGGGGTACTAGAAGGTGCCCCCTCTGGTGACTCCATTGTTCTACTGGTGGACTATGACAGTCACATGGGTAACCACAGTGCAACCTGGAAGGGTATGTTTGTCAGGGTCGGTGCCCATCTGGTCCTGTCCCATGTGCTTTTTCCATGTTTGGCCAGCAGTTCCCACTGGCTGGTCCGTTTGGCGTTCCACTACTTGGTCCCTGCCTCTCTGGCTGATGGTTATCCCACTTGTGCCTTGTCTATGTTCTGTTTTACATGTGTTCCTTGATTTTCTCCTGGTGGTGATAGCCCTCTGTGTTTGTTCATGTTTCCTAGTCTCTAGTATTTGTTAATTGTAATTTACCCCACCTGTTTCTTGTTGCCCCAAACCCTTAGTTATTGGTATGTCCTGTGTCGTGTTAGTAGTGCACCTACGTGCATGTTGCTGTCTTCCTCAATGGGTCATTGTGGGCTGTTTCCTGTGTTGCTGTGTGCTTCTTAGTTATAGTTACCTCATGTTAGTTAATGTAGTTTCCTGTCTACCTTCCTACCCTTGGTGTTGATGCTCCTGTCTTTAGCTTTGACTCCTTGTGGTTCCTTTTGTTTCGTTTCCCCCTTGATGTTCTGTTTTGCCATGTAACCCGGTCTTGTTGGAGCGAGACACGGATCTCTTCCTCCGTCATGCCCCACCTTCACAGAATGAACCACTCCGCTCGATGACCCCAAGGCTCAGAGATATCTTTCACACTGGGATTTGCATCCCTAGCACCTGCTTCCATCCCTAGCACCTGCCCAAGACCCAGTGTTTTGCAAGCCCAGACACTGGGACATAAATGCTTAGAACATCTGCTATCACATGCAGGTTCTTGGTGTGTTGAGCCTGAATGGACCATGTTCCGTGACTTGCAGCTTGCACTGGGGCAGATTGCAGCTGCATGTGAAGCGGTTATGTGACGCACTTCCAAGTCTGAGGCTATGGTTCACAACTAGAAAAGGGTGGATTGCCCTCTCTTGGTTGAGGATGACTTACTGCCTGAAGTGGAGGAGTTTAAGTATTCCAGGGTTTTCTTCACAAGGGAGGGTAAAAGGGAGCAGGAGACTGACATGCATATAGGTGCAGTCTTGGCAGTAAAGCAGACATTACCGTTCTGTCCTGGTGAAGAGAGAGCTGAGCCAGAAGGTAAAGCTACTGATTTACTGGTCGATCTATATTACTACCATCACCTATGGTCATCAGTTTTGGGTAGTGACTGAAAGAATGAGATTGCAGATACAAGATGCAGAAATGAGTTTCCTGTACAGGGTATCTGGACTCAACCTTAAGATTGGGTGAGGAGCTCAGACAATCGGGAGGAGCTCAAAGGAGAGCCACTGCTCCTCTGCATCAAAAGGAGTCAGTTGAGGTGGTTCGGGCATCTATCTAGGAAGCCTCCCTGGGGAGGTGCTTCGCTAATGTCCAATCAGGAGGAGACCCCTGCCCTGATGCACAACAACGGCATCCCTGCTTAGACTGCTGCCCCCATGACCCAACCCTGGATAAATTACAGAGAATGGATGGGTGGATTAATGGATGATTTTTATGTCTGTATAATGTTTTCTTAATTGTTGGAAACTTCTGGATTAAAATAATTGTTTTGGCTGGAACGTTTGTATGAAACTAGCAGTTGTATTGCAGATGGGTTGATTAGGGGGTGGGGTGGGCTAAGAGGTAAAAGAATTGATAGTTAGCTTGTTGCACAGAATTCCCAGTCACCTGGTGCACAAGTACTTCAAATGGTCCCCCCTCCCCCCTAAAGTGCAAACTCTCCCCCCTGGGCCCTCTCCTGGGACAACTTCTTCAGTTTTCCCCCAGAAATGGCGGGCCTGGTAGTTAGTAAAGTTCTTGGGTTGTAGGGCCACTTCCTGTGTGTTGGAGCATGTTCTCCATTTCTGTATGGGCTTGCTTACATGGCCCAGGTCTGAGAATGTTTTTGACTTCTGGGGGACTGATATTTCACGAGGTTGTTCTTCAGAGACCATCCCAGCTAAGTGGTTATGGAAGACAGATGGATGGCAGAGTGTGTCAGTGATATGTTTCCTCTCCGCTTTCTTTCGCTGTGTCATCAATGTCAGCGTAAGGCCTCCGGTGGCTGTAAATGAATCTGCGAGGTGGAATGGATAAGGGATTCTGAGCAAGTCACAAGGCACGATGTCTCTTCCAACATGACTGCTAGTGGCCAATCTGCCTGGAGCAGTGGTGTGAAAAACAGGCCCAATCAAGCCAACAAACACTGCTATCCATCTGAATGACTTGATTTTGTTCCTTTTTTGAAAAAGGGATTCATTTGGATAGAAAGACTCAATATATACAAACTGGCAATATTCAGATCCTTTACCATGCATTCATTTTAATAGTAGAAATGTTACAACAAAATGAATACCCATTAGCCTTTGTTAAATGTCATTATAATATGCAATTTAAACAGAGCCAGGCACGCTGCAGAGGTGTTAAGTTAATATAAACATGGATATGGAGGCATACGAGTGCAATGTGCTGCAATCACAGGCTAAACTGCAGGCTGGGACTGAAACATGACCGAGCCAGTCACACACACACCGTTACACACACATTACACACACGTTACACACACGTTACCTCGCTCGGCACAATCCTGCTGACAATAAGCGCTTCATAGCAGCTCAGTCAAAGGTCCCTATATAACTGTGTTGTGCTATTATTTTTGCATGACTATTTCTCATTAGCAACAAAAGACGAGTCTCTGCGAGGGTCATAGGTGAGTCCGTAGCTGCCAGCCATGCTGCGGGTCACAAACACAGAGCTGCAAAGAAGAAAATAAAAGAATATTAAGCTTTAGCCCTGGGTCACGCTTCCGATGGATTCAACATTCTCGAGCGTGACTGGTGACTAGAAAAGGAGAAAAAAATAAATTGCATTTATTAAAGCCAGAGTAATGGAACTTATGTTTGACATACATTAAGCTACATTTTCCAGATTTAAAAATAAGAAAATCATGTGCAGATGGTTAACCCTTATTCTCATAAAATAATTTAAGAAGAAATATTTTTAATTATCATGTCATACCAAAGGGTAAGCAGATAAAGGGATAATCTATTACACAAAGAAAACACAATTAAGTTGAGAAGGTGGTCAGTCCTGTGGTCTCGGAGCTGGAGCTGTGATTCAGTGCACATCACATTTCCTGTCGTCTGCTTGTTGGTATTAATTATTGCCGATTTATGAGGCTAGCCATAGCCCTTCATATCTGGGTCAGGATTCCGTGTAAGTAGATGATTAACATAATGAAATTTGTAATCTGTTACTCAACTTGTGGTTTACGCTTTCTAAAAAAACTAAAGAGGTTTGAAATATTTAAAGTAAAATGTGTCACTTTCTTAAAATTTCAATGTGCAGTTTTATTGCTTTTTGCATTCGCTCCGCATGAGTTCATCCAGCACTTCCGCTCAGGGCCGGTGACCGTTCTGGAGCTTAGCCCTTGGTTTCAGAGAAGCTGGTACAGCTGGCTTATTGTCAGTGTATATATTCATAATTGATATCTAGTCACAATCAATGCAGAAAAAAACACTGCCAAAGAATGTTTTGACAAGTCATCTTCCACTGTGTCTGGGTAATATTTTTCAGATTCTATTAGTGTTTTAAATTCCCGGCGTTTGAGCTTAGGCAAAAACAAACAAACAAATAAATAAATCACTGTAAAGCTGATGCAATTTAACACAAATATGTCTTTGCATGTCACAGGCAGATTATTGCTGTTGAAGGCTTTAAGTGGATTTGCATGCATATTGTTTGGCTTCCAGTTTCCATTGTTACTGAGCATATTGTTCTCCCTTGGAAAAAGACAGAAGCATTAACATTAATGCAGTCAAATGCAGCAGATTCTGTAGTTATGGCAATAAATGAAACTTCCCACTGAGTAAATCTTCTCTGCACACACTCATAGTTTAGCTGTTGTACCATTTATATCATTGTAGGGAATGTTATTGCAAAATCCTTTGAGTGAGCTTCTTGACTCCACAATTTTTTGGGAGGTGGATTTTTATGAAATATCACTGAAATCCCTAAAATGTTTTGCCTTGTCCTGCTGGAATGTTTACATTCAATAAAACACTGAATTTTATTGAATTTAAAATTCTTGTGAACAACATGACAAAGGCCACTCCTACTCTATAAAAAAGAAAGTTTAGGAACCCAATGTCTTGTTCCAGGTCCATGCAGCATCCATCCTTCCATCCATCCAGAGATCTATCCATCCATCCATCCATCCATCCATCCATCCTCTAGAACCACTTTTCCATTTAGTTGTGGTGAGCCTGGAACCTATTTCATTGGAAACAAAACAAAACATTCTGATTTTTAAGAATACTACAAGCATTAAAATGTTTTCTTTGATGCTAATTTCCATCTGCTTTCATCATTTTGTGGTGGGGGGGGGTGCCTACCCACAGCATTACTGGCACGCAGCCCACAGCAGTTCAGGAAATATACAACACGCACTGCCTGGGAAATGTAGACTGCATCATAAAGGATGCCTGTCACCCTGAGCAGTCACTTTTCACTCACTTCACTTGTGGCAGACAGTAGGAGGAACTCGTTCTAACTTTCAGGCACAATTTTGACCCAGAGAAACTGATAGAAACTGCTAATTGCACTTCAAATTCATTCACAGTCCTTAATGGGCTTAAATCTTGCTGATGACATCCTTAGCCTCCAGTCCCGTCCCAAAAGCGTCAGGGTTTTATAAGAGAGAGGGAGGCTGGAGCAAAGAGATGCCTGTAATTCTCCATGTGAATCGACACCTGGGAATCCATCCGAAAATGAGTGTGAATCTGTTTCCTTTGCCAGATCTACTGCTCTCATAACGTTCTTCAGACAAATATGGAAAAATGTTCCAGCTCCAGAAGCATTTTTCTAAGTAATGCTTTGCATTACCCTCTTTAGTGACAAAATGTGCTCTGTTTTGCAAGCAATCAGAACAATTGCTGTCAAATCATCACCTACGTTAACTAAACCCCTATAGACCATAAATAACCTTTTTATGGAACATACATGTCAAACTGAAAGTAATACATGACCATATAGGATGTAAATACAGCTCCCAGCAGAGTACCTGCCTTTTTACTTGTAGGATAGCGGAGGATGAATTAATCAAAAGCATTGAAGCCTCTGCAGAGGTGTGCAGTGCGAGGTTTGTAAGTCACTTGCAACAAAAGTGCCTACAACAAAACCAGGTAATTTTCAATCTAGCTGGAATGGCTTGAAGATATTCCAGCTGGAGTGAAACTCCTTCCAATGGCCTTGCCCCCCATTTTGTAGTATATCTATACGGATGGTTGAACATTAAAGAACTGTTGATGGGGAAGTTTTTACTCTTCTTACAATTTCATCCGTGGTCCTTCCAGGTACTACGAGCCTCCTATTAACAGGGCATCCTATCTTCTGGCTCAAGAAAGAGCCGTTAAATAACTAATAAAAAACTGTTTGTTTTTACTTCAGATCAAAGTATTGTCGATGGACATCTGAAGAAAAATCTTCAGGTGTAACTTGAGCAGTTGGAACAGATTAAGGTGTTTCTGAGGATGGCCTGTCTAATGCATTTGGGACAATTGAAAGTATTAGATGCCTTCGACAGATTAAGAGCTTCATTTCGTCTTTCAGAGGTTGATGAGGAATAATTTAAAGAGAATCTAGCTCTTCAAGGTCTAGCTTCTCGTCTTTTCTCATACTCTTTGCCACTTTTTGACCGGCAAATGAAATGACCTTGCCTCTCTTGAACTTCCTCTTTGCGGTGGCAGGGGATGGCAGTTGTGGCATACCAAAGTTTTTGCTTTCATCAAACTCTTTATTTTTTATTCACCTACTTGGACATAATGATAACAGTGTTCAGCCAGCTTAAACCCAGCTTTGATCTAGTTGAGCCAGAATTTGCTGTGGCACACCTGCAGCTAGGGGTTGTCGTCGTCATTTGGTCTTTGAATGTAATGAAGATTATGACGTGCGATGGCTGTTAAGGGCCCTCTGCATAAGAACAATTTTTAAGTAATATGTCAGCACTTGGCTTTTGTTTTATGCATATATATATATATATATATATATGTGTGTGTGTGTGTGTGTGTGTGTGTCTCATAAACACACACCTACACCTTGTGGAAAGCATTCCCAGAAGACTTTAAGCTGCTATAGCTGCAAAGGGTGGGCCAGCTCCATATTAAAGCCTATGTATTAAGAATGGGATGTCATCAAACTCATTAAATGTGTGCGTAAGTGCAGGCATCCCAATACTTTTGGCAATATAGCGTATATACAGTACAATGAATGTGAATGTAGAAGGAATCCATCCTTTTCATCATCCGTTTCAGTAGCAGTGACTTATTTAAATGGACAGAATTTTCGTGCCTATTAATTTGAAAGGCTAATAGACTGTTTTATTGGTTTTGTTTGCATAACACCTAAAACCGAAACTATACCACATCCGTGCCTTATTATTTGGTAATATTTTCTCATACTATATTTACCCATCATACTGACATATATAACCGCATTTACATATTTGAATTTAATTTACATTTTAATCTAATGGTAAGATGGTAAATCATGCTGTGGATCACTGAGAGAATATATGCAGATTCATTAAATATGTTAAATACGGCAGAGTTGTCCTAATTTATTTAAGTGTTTATTTTGTTATGCCCAGCCTTTTTTAAATGTAGGGTGATACCTTCTGGGCATTAGTGGGCATATTAAAATCTCATCTTGACAACTCAATGTTCATTGCTAACACTGGGTATTATATAGAGTTACGCAGTCAACAACTAAGCTGCAATTTTATTTGAACAAGCAGACTGGGAAAAAGAGTTGGAAATAAAGTATAAGGCCTGCACTGAAGTTTAAAAAAAAAACACTTAGGATAAGTCGGAAAAATTCCACACACAGCAGTCTGTGACATGCTCATAGAGACATGAAAGTTTGCCTCACCATGGGGACCCGCAAGCAGGGTGGGTGCTGGAGCACTCACAAGCATTCTGATACTCTTATGTTAGCAGGAACAAGAAGCCACATATGATTGGTGCTGCACAGGCCAAACGGAATACACAAGAACTCAGGAGTGCCGGATTAGGGGATACAGCTGAAAGCAAAGCCAGAATGGTCCCAGCTGAGGCCTGATGGAGTTGTAGATATGATATTTTGTAACTGAGGCCATAGAAAAGCCTGATATTTTTAATGACTGCTTCATATATTTGGCATATCAGTTAAAATTCATTATAAATGCAGCAACTTCTGTGGCGTTTTCCACTTATATAAACCATCCAGCTGCCAAACACTTAACCCAGTCTGGGTCTTGTGGGGGCTGGAGCGTAGCCCTGGCATCACGGGCTACAATGCTGGGGTATACTCTAAACAGGATGCCTGTCCTGGTGGTGCAGTGGTTAACACAGTTGCCTCACATCTCTGGGTCCTGGGTCAAAGTCTCTGCCATGGCCCCATGTGTGTGGAGTCTGCATGTTCTCCCCGTGTCGTCCTGGGGTTTCCTCCAGGTACTCCAGTTTCCCCCCACAGTCCAAAAACATTCTGAGGCTAACTGGAGTGACCAAATTGCCTGTAGGTGTGAGTGACTGGTGTGTGAGTGTGCCCTGCGATGGGCCGGACCCCCCGTAACCCTGAGGGGGATAAGTGGTTTCCGAAAATGGATGGATGGGATGCCTGTCCATGGCAAGTAACTTACAGACGTTATAATCACACCAATTAGCTTCATGTCTCAGCCCACACAACTTAGGGAGATTATGAGAAAAGCACACAAGCACTGGAGGATTCCAACCCTGGAGGTGTGAGGCGACAGTGATACCCAATGAGCCAGTGTGCTACTTCGTGTATATCCCAAAGAGCAGCACTGGGGTCCCTCTTCCCTCAGCAGAAATGACAGATGTTAACTTGGTAAAATTTCAACAGCAAAGAACTTAAACAGCTTTCAATCTGTTGAAACATTTAAGTGTCTAATGTTCCCTTTCAGGAACAATGGAAACCACTGCAGAATTTGCGCTAATGTGTAGAAAACTCCATAGAGACATGGGTGGCATCAGTGGTAGAGTAATGCAGACAGAAGCTAACTCACCTTGGGGTTTAGCTGTTGTCTGGGCAAAGATCTCCTTCGCTAAGCTTCCTCGAGCCAAATGTGTCTAGAAAATCCAGAAATGGAGTCATATATCGATACCAGCCCTACTGGCAAGGGGACAGAGCATGTGGGCATGTGGCCAAAACCATTTCTGCCAAGAACTGGGCCTGGGAAACAACCTGCCACCGCACCCGTGTTTTTTACTTTGTAATAACAGACAAAACAAGCAACAAACAACATCTCAGGCTAAATCAATATTCTTACCAAATTAAACCTAATTCTTTAACAACGTATCATTTAAACTACTCATTTAATTATGACTACCCCTGGGAAAATAAGCTAATTTAAACTAATGGCGAGGATCATGTAAAACAAGAAATTGCTGATTTATGTTTGCCAAGCTTTCTGAGCTCCAGATGGGGATAATTGTCCAGTTAATGTCAAGTGATGCTTTGCTAATAGACTGGAAACGTCTCAACTGAGAAGCACTGTCAAATAAGTCTACAAACTTGGATGAGATTATTAGGATTTGAGAGAATATACACTTGGCCATTTAAATACTTTTAAATAAAAAATTTTATTAAACATTTATTTTATTGACAGGAGATAGCTGACAACTTTGAATTATCAACAAACCCCTTAAAGACAATGCATAATTCTCCATTATTTTTCCTTTTTGTTCCATATCTGGACATGTCTTTTTGTTTTTTGACAGGCAGTAGATGCCAGAGATGTCCTTCCAGTTTGGTTCTCTGTCAGAATTGGTCCGGCCGGCTGGCGTGTGGCGGGCTTTCCACCGAAGCAGTCACAGGCCCTTCGTATGAAATGACTCCTGGACAGACAGGCCCGGCGTCAGCTCCCTGCGGAATAGGAAGGCTCGCGCTGGCAGCGGAACATTGCCACGAGAACTTGGCTGAAAGGATTTGCTCCTCTCCTTTGAGGAGAGGAAATCGATTCCCTGCTACAGTATCAAACAGGAAAATAGTGGTGCAGATGGTTTGGAGGTGAGATGCTGTAAATGGATTAGTTTTTATACTCTCCTGCTGGCTTAGAACACACTCTTAAACTTCCATCCTGAAACTTCACATAGTACCTTTGATCTTTGCGCTTCTCATTCCGTCGTATTTCTGTAAATCTTGGTTCCACGTGGAGTGATCAGATTGCAGCCGGAAGTATTTTTAGACTGCTGACTATATTAATACTGTCGTTGTGTCACCAGTCTGTCGTGGTTTTTGCAGGATGCTCTGCTCCCTCACATCTCCAAAGTCAGTGGTTTGATTCCTGCACCCAGCGATAGGTTTCTGTTGGGGATGCAGATTAAAATGTCTGATTTTGTTCATAACATGAGTTCCAAATTTGAATATCAAGAGAAAAGCCAGCTTGCTTCTGAAAACATAGAATTGATAAAGGATTATGTTTGACATGAGACATTAAGAAAAATTAATTACTTAAAAATTGATCAATGGGGAGAGACAGACCTGCTGTGGCACCGTGACCCCTTCTGGCTCTTTAAACAGGAGTCACTACAGTTACTCATAAAGCCCAATGTAGGGTGACCATCTGGAAGCATAGTCACTCTGAATCACATTCCCTGCATCAGACTGTTTGTGGACTACTGCAGGTTGTGTAACTTCTGTTATACCGCTGTGAGTAATGTGCCATTTTGAGCTTGGACATGCCTCCGAATATAATCTCAGTCATTTCACATCTTGTTGAATCAATATTTAGCTGCAAGAAAAGAGTCACCGAGCCAGAAAATGTGAATGTAGAAATTCTGCAGAGAAACTGAAAGAGTCCTCTATTGACCACATCACTTTTGGAATGCTAACCTGGTACGGGTTTGATAGATCTGTGGCCGTTGACCAGAGCCACCACTGATGGTAATTGCGGCCAGTGGAAAAACATTGGCAGAGATTAATGAGGCAGCTTGGACTGCTGATAGCGATCGATTCCCACTGGGAGCCCCACCTTTGTCAACAGCCCTTGGTTTAGGAGGAGGAACACTACTGATGTATCCAACTCTGCCCAAAGAACCTGCTGTTCTATCTTTTACCTAGAAGAACCTAATCATTGTAATCTGTTACTCACCAAAGGATGTGATACGTCAATACAAGATTTATTTTACTGTAATTTAGTATGGTGCTGGGCAGCTATTAAATTTAAACTGCTGTAGAAGATCGATATTTTTTTAAGTTTCGGAATGGGATCTTTAATTTGGGGAAAGGGTGTCTACTTCCAGGAAGCTGTGTTGCATATGCGATAAAACAGCCCGTCCAATAACTGAGCATGGAATGAGAGCTGGTGGCTTCAGACAGGGGAGAATCGTGAGACTCTCTCCATGGATGGAGGGATGGATGGAGGAATGACAAATGAAGAAACTGATGGGTAATGAGATGGAGGGATGGATGAAGACTCTTCTGCTTCATGGGGCTGCTGGTTGCTATGACTTTCATATTACCAAGGGCCAAAAAAACACCCCAATTCATGCACTAATATGGAACAGAGGGCACATGGGATTAATTGTGATATTAATGCTAATATGTCAGTTTATCCCCCCGCCCCCACCTGACAAACACACACTCAAATAACAGGCATAATGGACTGTAACTGTAGAAAAAATCCCCCAAACACAACAAACGGAGCATGATGTAATTGACAGAAATGTATTACAAGTGAAATGAATCACAGAGCCCCCAAGGACATTGCATGCCGAAAACATTCTAAATTTAAAGCCAAATTAAACTAACTACACCGATTAAAAAGCCTTTCTGGTACAAAGTGGAGTGTAATTCCTCACGAGCTGCAAGGTTCTCGACAAAATTAAAACTCATAGTGTGAAAAACGGTCTCCATGCCTCCTTGTCTGCGGTATCTCCCCACCATATTTCCTCTTCTAAGGCTCCCCGAGCGCCGTGTCAGATTTCGGCCAAGGCCACCGGAAAGGCAGCAAAGAGAGAGGGCACCAGGCAGGGGAACGCCCCGCCTGCGGCGTGCAGACACTTCTCAAAAGCATGGCATTTCACTCGCCGATGAGAGATGCTCGTTTTAACAAAAAAGGCTAATAAAAAAAAAACGCTTCCCGTTTACAAATGAGCAATCTGTGCAGGGGCTCGGTGTTTATTAGCGCCATTGTGTCAACACGATGTCTCAAGCCAGTTGTGGCTTTGAATGTCTATTTCGGCATTTGAAACTCAAATCACAAGGGACACAGCTTCACCCAGATCTACAT
The DNA here is from genome assembly GCA_026774425.1 of Petrocephalus zakoni. Lineage (NCBI taxonomy): Eukaryota > Metazoa > Chordata > Actinopteri > Osteoglossiformes > Mormyridae > Petrocephalus > Petrocephalus zakoni. The sequence continues at coordinate 30,042,982 of JAODKN010000041.1, read as the reverse complement.
TCGAATATGTGTTACTGATGTCATCTGTTTGATTGAGACAGTTAAGACCCATCCAATCTCTTACCTGCCCCCCTACACCAGCAATCATGAGTAAACTAGGCCATACTTCCTTAAGGATTATTTGGACAGTGTTTCATTAAACTGAGGGCCCCAAACCCCCCTCCCCCCAGACAGGCATATCTCACCTGGTATCCACTCTTCACTTAAATGTGTTTCTCACCACAGGGTCAAATCAGTGAAACGAGGGCAACCTGACAACACCACAGGAAGTCAGCACCTAAGGAGAATCTGTCATCCACTTAAGGCGGTCCCATTCTCTACCAGAGAGGCATGCAGTGCCCCCATGGTAACTCACTGAAGAGAAGCATTCTCCTCCAGGGGCTAATCTAGGCAAATTCCATTTCTATGTCTTCCTGTCCTCGTTAGCTATTTCTGTCAGTAGCAAGGGGTCTGGTGCCAGCCATTCAACTAAAAGCAACAAGTAAGAAAGAAGCCCCAAACAGACAGAATGAAACCATTTTTAGACCGGAAAAAATGTAAATGTGCAGTAAGATTTTGTTTTCATTTGCAGGTAGCTACCCAAATGGAAGCAGTTTTTTTGAGACAAACTGGGACAGCAAACTGGACTGAACTCATGAGAAGGTTATTATATGAGTCCACATGTGAAAATCAACTATCAGTCATGTTTCTGGTAACAAACAAAAAACATTAAAGCAGTTTCTGGTTAGATTTTGGTCTTTAGTGAGAAATTGTAATCCTTCTGTTCTAAATTGTTTAACATTTTTACAGTAGCACTGGAAGGTTACTATGCACTTCAAAAGTGGCTGTAAGATTGATGGGCGAATGAATGTATGCATTAAAAATAAGTAATAATTTTTTATGTCTCTGTCAGTGTAACTCTCTCTCTCTCTCTCTGGAGTTTGCAAGTTCTCCCCATGTCTCGGTTGCGTTCATTTGATTCCTCCTACCCTTCCTTCCACAGTCCAAACATGTGGTCCCAAACTCTGGAACTCTCTACCAGAAAACCTCACAGATACTGAATGTCTTAGTACCTTCTTTTAAAAGCTCTGCAAAGCACTCTGTGAACCATGTGGTGCTATATAAAGAAAGAATGATTGTTTGATTGATTGATTGATTGATTGAGTACCCTACATGGATCCAGCATATTGTGTTTGTCCTTTGACAGATCATCACCTTGCCAAGGGTACTCCTTGCCTTGTTCCCAATGTCACCTGGTGAAAGAGGGTTGGATAAACAAATGAATTATAGGTCATAATAGCGTTTCACAATTTATTGAAACTCTCTTCAGCATGTTGTTTATTGACACTGTAAAATTGGTTTAATGTAATATCAGTATTATTCCACCTTCACCCAATGGATTATTTATGGTCTTCTATATCATTTAACCATAATGATAATCATAATTACTCATAATAAATTCCTGAAACACCATTTTAAGCACAAATTCAGGCCGGTTGATTAAATATGGGTCACTGGGCTGATTTTCCTTCTACCAGACAGGTTTTAATTACTGATGCATCATTTAAAGGGCACCATTCCGTACCTGTGCTCTATGGAAACCCGTATTCATGCTGGATCAGCTCACGAGTCACTGAATCCTGTCACATACCCCGTCAGGCTTCCGTGCGAGGTGTTAAATCCACAGCCATGCCCTCCTGTCAGAACTTCTCCAGAGGGAAACTCACATGTGAAGTGATTAGCGAAGACTCCAGGTATTGGTGAAGAACATGGCCATAAAAGCCATAATGCCCTGCAGTGGGCTGCCTCCTTTTCAACACGCCCTACCACACATGGCACAATAAAGCGTGCCGGCTTTGGAGTGCTATATTCTTGGGAATCTTTATTGAAATGCAGAGAAGCACCTCTCGTATTTCTACAGTGAATAGACTCGGTAAACAATGGGCAGAGGAATGTTTCAATTTCTCACAAGTCTGTCTGCAGATGTGTATTTATTCAGTGCTATAATTCTTTCACAGCTCTTGCTGTAAAATCAATTCAGCTTGTTCCCTTGAATTTTTATTGCTAGTTGATATCAGACAAAACAACATTTATTCCTGTTTAAGTATCAGATCTTTTATATTCTGCAAAAAAACAGAATGTCATACGTCACACCTAGACATACCTAACCCTTATCCCCAGTCACCATTCTATAGTTTTGCAAATGTCAGTCTTGTAATGAAGTACAACAAAGAAGAACAGCCAAATTCTCCCACGGCTCTAGGGCTGCTCTACAACAGCACTGTGCATGGGCGTGCATAAGACTAAAGAAATCACATGCTAAATATAGAAGATATAGAAGTAAGAAATAATGTCAGCAGCCAATGGCAATGTACTGTATATGTTATTTTATATGCACAGATTTAGTATATTATGTGTAATATGCATAGTTTTTACTGAAATGTAAAAAAACTACTTATGGAATTACCATGGCTAGCTGCAGTCCTACATGCTAACTCCACGGACCTGGGGCAGCTGGAGCAACACCAGCATCTCAGGCTACGGAATACATCTGAGAGCATGCTTTTCTTCTTAGGTCTTCCTCATTCGTTTCATAAAGGTGATCACAGTGCATTTGAAGATATTGCCAGACTCATGATCAACACCAAAGCAATTATCAAAAAGTCATTCTTCATGCAAGATTCTCCTCGGGCAAATAATGTCTTATTTTGTTAACTGAAAATGCAGCATTTTACTAATAATATATTTGAAATTAAGCACAAATTGGATCCTAACGTAATTTTCTGAAATGACTCCAGGACTACTTAAGCCCAAATGACCAAAAGGGTGGGGGTCGCAAAGGGTTCTGAAGCTCCTGTTACCAAGTTTCAGCTTGTCAGACAGAACCTCTCCTTTTGGACAACACTTCACTGGGGGTTCTTCCCGCCAAACAGATTTTGGAAATAATCACTGAAAACATGTATCCCAGCAATTTTTGACCATGAAAACATGACGCATGTAATATAACATTTCTTACACCAAAAATGGCTTAATACCGTGACGTATCAGAGGATTCACATAAGAGAACATGCTTGTATATTTCGAAGACAGGTGTGAGCCAGTCATCAGATCTGAAAGCCTTAAAGTGGTTTTATGCATTGTTATTCAGACCCTGCATGGAGACCTCCAGCCTTCAAGGTTAAAATGAGCTGTCCATACTGACCTGTCCAGTTAGGTGAGACAGTTACATAATGCTGCATTGCTCTATTAGCAAGACCTTCCCAGCAACGACCATGAAAATGAATCATGCCTCAGAAGCAGCTTTAAGAGGTAAGACACGTACAAAACCCTTGACTTAACATTAAATTAATTCTAGCATAGGATACCCTTTATCATCTGTGTGCTTGGCTAGAAATATTAATATTAACTGTAAAAGCTATACTTTTCTATCAGAGTCTCATTTGTGAAAGTGCTACATTAATATCTTATTCTCTGTCTCTTGAAAGTACATCAATGAAGTTTGTTTTTGTTTTGCTAGTGCATGCAGGTATGGAGCTATTATTCATATCCTTAATTTTTACTTTGTGAAAGCAGAAAAAGAAGCCAGTTTTACAAAGTGATTATTGTTATCATCATTGTTGTTGCACAGCACTGTTTCCTGAATGCATTAATAAATATGCTCGCTGCGAGTTTATGGACGGAGGTTAGGGTGTGTGTTCTTGTGCTGATCCTCATTTGGTTGCCTGGTAACATTAAGCGAGCTCATCAAGCAGCAGATCAGATTACTCAGTACCTCCTCTTTCACACTTCATTACTTATAATTACTTTGCGTTTACCTCTGATACCTGCTGCTACAGCTTCAGTCCAGAGGGGGCGCTGTTAGCTCCTTCTGAGTGAACAAAGGGTTAATGCTCATCCAGGTCAGCTAGTTCCTCTACATATACTGCCATCCACATTTATCAGTTTGCCTTAATAAGAAGTATTATGAATATATTATATATATAAAAAAAACAGTATTCAAATGTTTTGTAAAATCTTTTTTTGTTTTGTTTTGCTTTTTTTTCCCGTTCAGATATCTAAGGGGCTTTTTTGGTATGTGTTGTAAATTCTTTGATGACGAGAGCAGAACGTGTATAGAACGTGCAACAAATTAGACAGAGAAAATGTACAAGCAAATACAGAAGTTATGTCAAAGAGCTGGCTGTTTCACATTTGACATGCGTATGTCGTGCACCAATGCAGTATAAAAATGCCATGATTTTCCGTTCACCCCCCCACCTCCCCAAGGCGTGTAAAAATCCCTGTCCCATTTCTAAAGCACACCTGGTAAAAGTCGGAAATGTGTACAGCAATATATTACATGGCTCAGGAAATAGGAGCATGTGACACGGGCATTCTCAAAGGAGCAGTTTTACTTTCACAGTTGCCCTTTTCAGGGATAGCCATCGGGGGGGGGGGTGGCGGGGGGTGCTGGCCAGTTGAAGACTGCTGGGTTCTTAGAAAGAGAGAGAGGAAAAAACGGAGGAGAAGAAGAAAAAGATGAGAACACTTTGCTGTTGTGGCATCTGTGCCCATAATGAATGAGACTCCACTCTGGGTTTGGTGCAAAACAATAAAAGCACATGCAACAAAATAACCAGAGACCAGCAATGGTGGGGGTTGGTGGGGAGGGGAGGGGAG
>JAODKN010000041.1:30017728-30028707 GCA_026774425.1 Petrocephalus zakoni | reverse complement strand
TATCATCCGGGGGGTGGGCGGCTGTTTCCACTGTTGGGCTCTTTTTTTATGCCCATAAACAAAAATTCCCTGCAACAGTTCCCCTGGCCACCCCTGCGTTGTCTAACCCCCCCCCCCCCCCCGTACCAAGCCGTTTTTACTGATAGCAGCTTCATCTCTCCCCTTGTAAAAGCAGCACTGCATGTACCAGGAATCACTGGGGTTCAGTTAAATGTGGCAAAATGTAAATAGTGCTGAAAAGAGGTGGGACTGTGGATCAGTGGTTTAACACTCACAAATCTGGGCTTACAGTATGTGCTGGAGTTCCTTCCGCAGTCTAAGAATAAGCAACTAGATGAAGTGGCATCTCGAGATCGCCTTCAGCATGTGTTTGTGTGTGTACCCCGCATCTGGCACCCTGTTCAGGGAGTCCCCTGCCTCATGCCCTGGGTACCTGGAACAGGCTCAAGGCTCACCATGACCCTGCACTGGATATGCAGTTATGGAAAATGGATTGTGCTAAAAAGAGTTTATTTTCCCTAGTTTTATAGTCATTGCCAAGACAAAAAAACCCTGTAAACAGTTCACGATTTTCATGTGAGCCTTGTACTCTGAAAAAAATGTAATAAACATGAATTTAGATATGGGCAGGTTAAGTTCTGTGCTAAAGGAACATATTCATCCAGTTATCTGCCAAATTGCCTTTATACACATTTTTTTTTTCAAGACACTCAGAGACATGCATAGATTGGAGTTGTATCTTTATATCCTTAGATTAATTTAACAACAACTAGAAATATATTGATAAAATTACAAAAAAAAAAAATCCACTACACCTTCTGTTGCGTTCATGTAGGGTTTTTTCTTCAGGGAGAGGCAAGCAAGACTGGATTTGCACATCAAAGTTACTGTCGCACGTTCAGCCAGCTGGATAAATAAATTGTTCCAAATAGCATCGAGGTGACATGTCATCTCATGTTGTTTTTCTTTATTTCTAGTACAAGCATGAGCTTAAGTCCGGCCTGCTGCTTATCAGGCTGGAGTGCCCTGACAGATTTTTACGTCGTACTGCACTATAGTCTTTCATTTTCCACATAAACATTCTTCTCGCCTTCCAGGTCACTGTGAAACTCTATCCCAAAATGCCCTGCTCTCTTCCTCAATAAGCAGGTAACAAGCAGAACTGAAACACCTCTGGTTAAATTATTGCCCATTAAATGTCTTCAGGTTATTTACTGGTAAATCTATCTGAGCTCTTGTAAAACCTGGTAGGTTTCTGGGGCCAACCTTAATAAATAAGCCCACCTCTTTATTTGCCTCTGAAACGTGAGGAAATTACTGCAACGCAGTCATTCATGTCCACAAAGCAGTTATTTGCAATATACATTAAGTAATGGTTACTCTTCCCCAGTCAAAGATTCAAAAGCTTTGAGGCTCATTTCCCATTTTCTGAAAGTAAGGGCTTGTACTGTTGGGTGTCTGAGGAATCATATAAATTTACAATAAATAAAGGGTCCTCGATCTTCTGTCTGCCTGGCACGCTGTAAAATGCTTCATTAATGGCTTAATGAATCATACTATAAAAGCTTTGCCACTTGGCATCTGAGGCTCTACATATGGGTGTCTCTTTTATCGATTTGCACGACCAGGTCTTGATGTATGGGCCCCATCTAATTGCGCTCAGCGAGAATTTTATGACACTTGCTGGGAAAGCCATTTTTTTTAGGGGGTGAATTGAATACAGTCATGTTACCACCAGTCACATGATCCCAGATGTTGTGGCCCTTGGGCTATAAAAATCAATGGTTTGGTCAAAATAAATGACCTCGTTAATTAATAGATTAATTGCTTTATAGATTGTTTAATTGCTGGATCATTTCATTAATTAGCATGATGTAAATCAGCAGCTAATTAGAAGCTGTACGTTTTCTGTCGGTCTTTCCTTTCTCTATTTTTCTGCATCAGTTTCTTGCTGTTTATTTAACTTTGACGGGAACTTGTACCCACTGAACCTTAATAGGTATTCGCAGATGTGAGGTTCCAAGAAGAAATGTCTCATTGTATATTCATATTATTACGTTAATATTAGATCACAACAGAACAAATGTTGCATACTCCAGATAGGTTAAAATATTTTGCAGGCAATAAATGAATAAATCATGAATATATTTCAGTTTAGATAATATTCACGTTAAATCTCTGAATGTAAACTGTGGTCTCCATAAAGGTCTTTATGTTCTGCCCATCACGTCCACCTATCTCCTCCCAAATGTGACCATCATGAGCGACACATTGCTTGCTGTCTCTCATTAGTCTGTATTTAAGTACCTGTCTGTCTCATCAGCCCCAGTCCAGTCATTACCTGCCTGTGCTCTTCCCTGTACAAGTCTTCCCATTCTGACCTCTTGCAGTCCCTGTTCGGATCTGAGTTAATAACAATCACTGATCTTGTTGACTGCATCCCCACGACATGTAGTTACATATCTGGGCAGGTGCACATTAGGCTATGGAGTAGGGTCTATGGCTAAGCTATACTTACAGCGTCAATTCAATGCAGAAGTATAAATCAGCCTTTATACTGACTTTTCATATCTTTATGCTGAATATAAGTGAGTACTTTTAGTGTGGAAATGAAACAAATAATTTAAAATGTATTGCTGCTGGTGGTAATCCAGCAATAGCCTTCAAATGTGTGTATTGATTTGTTTGCATTTTATTGTTTTTTGAAGTGAAACCCTCATATGTTGAACATGCAGTAAAGATAAACACTGCATGTCACAAACCTTCAATATTTCTATCATGGGAACAGATTGCGGATTATAGTTGCACTGCCTTCTGTCCAACCTCCAGCTGCTAATCCAGCTCAGGCTTGTGGAGAGGGCTGGAGCCCATCCCAGGAAGCATGGGCCAGAATGCAGCAGGCACCCTGGATGGGATGCCAGCCCGTCTCAGGAATCACACTGAATCTGGGCGCCAGTCGCTAAATCACTGGAGGAATCTGAGACAATTACAGGACATGCAAACTCCAGACACACACATTCCCAAATTAAGTGCATGACTCACTCCGTTAACCTTGGAGATTTGAGGCATCAGTGTTACTCAATCATGCCCCCAGACAGTTGTACTTAATCGGTCAAAAAATGACAATATAAATCACACTTAAGCCCTGAGGTGTATGTTAAAATGAATATTTATTTTAACCATGTGCCTGTTCATCTATATCACCTTATTAAGACAACACTCTCAGTAATCAAACTCATGACGAAGACCCATATTACCCGAATCGGATACTCTGAAAGTAAGGGAATAATAGACAGCTAATACAATTTTGCCTCTAGATCTCCTGTGTAGCTTTTTTTCCCTGCCGTACTTCCCAGGTGTCTGATATCTTTCCATAGAGCCAGGTTTTTTAAACAGTTAAACGATTTTTTAGAACTGGACTGAGCCCAGCCCAGGTTCATAGGTATCTTTCATATACTCAGTGCCACGCTCATGCTAAACCAAACGCAGCCACACCCAGCTTCTCCTGAACAACCCAACCATCCTGGACCATCCTTGCCAGTGTCACAGAAACCCAGGGTTTACATCATTATGGATTTTCTAATGGACCTGCCTTCTTTGCAGAGATATACTATCAGTTGATCAGTTTTTCAATGTGTCACTTAATCCCTTGGTCACCTCCCTAAATGGCTCAGGCAGAATGTCTTTTTAACTCAGATTTTCAGGGTCTTTCTAATCCCAGGAGATATTGTGATGGACCAGGGCCCACAGTTCACGTCCATGGTACGGAAGGCCTTCTGTACCCAGGTAGGGGTTATGATGAGTCTGCTGTCAGGAAACCATCTCCAATCTAACAGTCAAACAGAGCACCTTAATCGGGAGATACGTCGGTTCCAATGGCTGTATTGCTCCTCTGATCAAGTGGGTTGGAGTAGTTTCCTCCTGTGGGCTGAATGTGCACAAAATTCACTATATGATACTGTACTTCACTGAAATTAACCCCATTCCAGTCTGTCCTAGGTTACCAACCACCATTGTTCCCCTGGGAGATGGAGCTGTGTGAGGTTTCTGCCATGGATGCCTGGTTGAAACAGAGACTGCCAGTATGGAAGAAGGCACACACCCAATTAAGGGTGCAGACCAACACCCACGCCTTGCACCACACTTCCACCCTGGTCATCGAGAGACATCAAGCTGCGGTTGTCAAGTCAGAAACTTTGTCCTCATTATACAGGCCCTCCAAGGTGCTACAATGCATAAACCTTCTTCCTCATCAGCTATAACGTCTACGTCACCACCGCAAGTGGTCCGGAAGTGCAAGCATTAACACGGTGATTCGTTAACAATAGGAAAGAATATTCTGGATCCCTCTCTGGTTGCCAACCCCATGGTTGTGGTCACACCACGCCAGACTGATCACAACCACGCCCAGCTCCAGAACAACCCTGCCTACAGCGATTGTCTTCCCTGGACTTTTTCACCGCAGTCAGCCTAATCACCCCATTTATTTACACTGGCTGCTCCACGCATTTGGTGCAGAGAACAGAATGTTCCCCACTATACCGAGCATTTTGGATGATCATGCTTGTATTCCCATGTATGACCCATAGTCTTGGCTCTACTTGCCTGATGGGTTGCCTCTGTGTTACCGACCTTCAGCTCGTCCCTTCATTTTGCTCCTTGGATTGTGTTATTGAACTTGCTCACTTAACTGTCGTGTTGGTGGTGACCAAACCTCTGCTTGACAATGACCCCTGCCTCCTAATTAAACCACCTTCCACTCTGCCCTCGGATCCTATCTGTGTATTCATTACACTCAGACGACAGCAGACAAATTAGAGTCAATTAATTAGCTTCCACTTGCCACTTTTTTACCTCTGAACAGAAGGCATGAAGAAAACTGGTATTTCGTTCAGTGTCTGTTTGCTGTTACAAAAAAAATGTGTATTTTTTCCAAAACATACAGGATTCTGAGCACAGGCTGGTAAACAGAAGCACATTGAGGATCCTATAGGTTTCATTTCTGTGTCACATTTGTTCTGCTATCAGGTTCCATCAAACAACAGCATGAAAGAGCACAGCTCATAGAAACAGGGCGTCACATAGTACAGCGTGTGCGTAGTTGCCTTTGTATTCCGGGAATAAATAATGAATGTTCTTATTAATGGCATTCCTGGAATCACCACAGAAAGGTAAAAGGTACCATGCTGGAGGTGGATGAGAAGATGGAAAACTGGTTATCATCAGTCGATCCCTTCTTATATAAACATAAAAATATGGTTTAAATAAAAATAAAAACAGTTTTCTATATGCAATATCTGAAATATAGAAGGTTTTTATCAGGGGACACAGTGCGGAGCAGTGTGGGAACTTATAAAGGAAGTTGGATTTACTTTGTTTATCAGTCTGGAGAGGGATATTAAAAAATACCAAATGAAAGCATGTCATACATAAAATGAATTTAAAAGTGTAAATGAAAGAGGAAGTGGGGAAAATCAAAACTTTGTCAGTGCTTATGAGCTGGTCATATTGAGTAGACGGGGTTATGACATTGCAGTGATGTCTTTTGGAGGTACAAACATTTGCAGGACAACCACAAGACATGACAGAAGCCAGGTAAAGAAATTTGAAATCAGCGGTCAGGCACAAAGAGAAATCAGTCTAAATGCCACAAGGCAAGAAGAAGATAGTTTAGAGCTTATTCATGTTTCCTGACATTTTATTTTTTATATATATATATATATATAATTTTATTTTTATTTTTTTTTGACGTTGTTGGCTTGCTAAATACAGTGAGTATATGTGGTTATGCACACTATTTGGCCATTTTGATGATGTGGGCAGTTGCTTATCCAACATATTATTCTGTATCCCATAGTGTTAGTATGATGTTGCTCTGCCAGTCAGTCTGCAAGTCTAACAGTAGGAAGGGTTCCCCTTAGATGCTCGAACATTGCTGGTGGGGTTTGGCGCTATTCTGGCTAATAATTGCCGTTGGGTGACCAGGCCCCTTTCTGTGAGTTTGCGCAGCTACTGTTTTGCAGCTGAACTTGTTCGCAGACGTTTCTACTTCACATTCACTTCACCTGCAGTAGACCCGGGCAGCTCTAGCAGGGCAGAGATGTGCCAAACTGACTTGGTGGAGAGATGGAGTCCTACTTTGCTGCCAAATGGAAAGTCATTAACCTCTTCTGTATGATCACCATTCTACTGCCGGTGTTTGTTGCTGCCAGTTCCAAGGCTGTGTGTTTAATTATGCACTGGCATCAGTAAAGGGTGTGTCTTAATTATCCAGGTCCTCTGATCAACAGGCCAGATCCTCTAATCAATACAGGTGTAAACATACTTTTAGCCATAGAGCATATAACCAACATTAATTTACAGAAATAATAAGGAAATGGTAAGCATCACAAAAATAATAAGTTTGTGTCCACGCTAAAATTTTCAATATTCATTTTCAGCACTAGCAAATCAATTCTTTTATCTGTATTTACAGATTATGCATTTTTAGTAGCTTAATACCTTTTTGACTTAAATGTCAGCTAGCAACGGACCACGACTGTGTTAGCATATAATTTTAAATGCGAAAGTGATTTTATTATCGTATTCTGCAGGCAACAGGATAATGTTTCAGTCGTTTATCTTTCAGGTCGACCAAAACTGAATTTGATCCTGTGCTTGTTGGTACAAGGTCATCACAAGTCAGGATTCTGCTAATTCAGCCCTGCAAAAGTCAAAAAAATATGTACTGTAGTTTTCTGCTTCTCTCCCTGCTGATTTCTTTGAAAACAATATACTTTTTTTATTTGCTGTCAAGCATTGTTAATCTGTTTTTTCTGTAATTTTTATGACTTCTGTTAAGGACACATGACTGGGAGAATCTTCCTGTCTCCTTTAATTTGCAATGAATTCGTTATTCTAAATGCTAATGCATTTACGATGTCCAAACACAGCTGAAACTCTCATAGTTTCATCTCATACCAATACAAGCGTCTCATCATGTACGCCCACTCCATATCTAATCACAGTCCATGCATAATGCACACTCCCCCACTGTCTCCCAGTGTACTGCATATGCACATTTATGATCTGTAATAAAGAGTCAGGCGATTGTCATAAAGCTAAACATAAGAAGCACAAACTAGAGACCATTCAAAGCAGAGCACTTTGAACAAAATTACATCACTGCGTCAAGAACTATTAAAACAGCTATGAAATAAACACATTTGGAGTTCATTATAACCGTTGCCCAAGAATCACTTATCCGCTGCAGGGTTACACCAATTCATTATCCATCCATTTTCCTGGATGGTGTGATCTCACGTAGCACAGGGCCAAAGCCTAGGGGACACCCTGGGTCTGATGACAGTCCATTGCAGGGCATACGCATGCACAATCAGACACATCAAACCCAATTTAGTGACACCGATGCTTAGAGTATCCAGAGGAGGCAGACAGGCACAGAAACCCGGCACACTTGGAGCAGGGTGGCACTTACTATCACTTATTTTTTTTAGAAATTGGAAATTAGGTCTAAAATGTAAATTTTAGGAAACATCTGTGCTTATAGAGCCTCCATATAAAAATAATATGTTAATCATGAAAAGTAAGCAGGTGGTAGCACTGTAGCCTAATGTCTCCAGGTTTGGGGTTGAATTCCACTTCTGTTCTGCGCTGTGTGGGTTTGCTTCAGGTTTCCTCCTCCTGTCCAGAGACAAACGGTTAGGCTAGCAGGCACCTCTGAATTGTGTGTGTCCGTGATGGACTGGATCCCATCCTGGGTGTACCCCTGCCTTCTGTCCTGTGCTGCCCAGAAGAGGCTCCAGGCTCCCCTGTGACCCTGAGTGGAATAAATGGTTAAAAAATGGATGGAAAAATTAATTTGCAGAGTGTAGGATTGTGTAAACCTTTTCCATAAATTTGAATAATTCATGTATACACTGCCTGGCCAAAAAAGTCACAGTTTGAATTTAAATCAGCAAGTACTTAAGAGCCAATGACTGAATCATTATTTCAGCTCAGCAACGTTATACAGCAATAAAGTGGAGTCAGCTGAGTACCTGAATCTACTGACTGGCCAGATATCCCACCAATGGATTCTCTCTTCCCTGATGGCATGGCCATATTCCAGGATGCGAACGCCAAGATTCATCAGGCTTGAATTGTGAAAGAGCGGCTCAGGGAGCAGGAGGAATCATTTTCACACATGAATTTTCCACCACAGAGTCTTGACCTTAACCTCACTGAAAGTCTTTGAGATGTGCTGAAGAAGACTTTACAGAGTGGTTCGACCTACCTAACATCAAGACAAGATCTCAACAGAAAAAAATGCAAATCTGGATTAAAACAAATGTTGAGGTCTTGCATAAGCATGTGGAAACAGTGCCATGATGAATGTGCGCCATAAGCAACGCTAAAAGTTGTGCACTGAAATATTAAAGTGTGCATCTTTATTTTTTGGCTGGCAGTGCATCTCTTGGGTATTAAATCCAGACTTGTTTTGCGGGCTTCTAAAAGCTGATGTTTAGCCCTCATGACCCTGCACTGTCAGAGGAGCTTTAGCATACTGTCACTGGGCCAGCCTAACTGCCCCATCTTCAATATTTCTGCACAATTGGACAAGACACTTAAATACTATTAGTGGACTCGTTTTTTGAAGTTAAGGCAATTTATACTCCATATATTCCTGGATGGGCCTGATTTCCCCTGTCAGTCTCCTGAAGAGTCATTCCTCACTGCACTGGACCCACTTGAGCTAAACCAGGCAGTGATTTGCTGCACATGGTAAATCCCACCACCTCACATCTTATTTAACTATAGACCAGTATTTACAACCTGGCAAAGCAGTGAAGAGGAGAACTGCAGTCTGCCGCCCGTCAGCACCAGGCCTGGTATTTCAGTGGAGCAGTATAAAACTCACCTAGTTAATTAAATCAGCTACAAGCAACATCCATCCAAATTTTATGTTATTTCATCACTGAAGTCACTGCTTTGCCTAACGTTCAATTTACTTTGGAGAGCTTGTTACATGAATGTAGTGATAAAAATAGCCAGATAAACGAAATGGCTTTTCAGGTTCATCGCTCAGTCGATCTTCCATTTTACTTATTCAGTACCAAACTGGGGACGGCCTGGACCCCAGGCCGCAGGAAGCAGGGGTCAAAAGCCAGGGGACATGCTGGAAGGGGCTTCTGTGCATGGCAGGGCTTTTTGACTGGTGTGACTAGTGATTAAGCTCTGATACACTGTAACTGCACATTTTGGTTTTCTTCTTAGATATTACGGAAGACTTCACTGTATCAGGCGTAAGTGGATTTCACACGGTAATTCCCGAATGCACCCGCAGCCCAAATGGCATGGCCCTTTGCAAGGCTAGCATTATCACCCAACGTGTTGCCAATCACTCCCGGAACTACCGACGTCTACACATAGCCTGGAGCGAGTCGGGTTTGCAGCGAAGTGGTATTCACTTATCGTGGGAGAGCCTTTAATGGCTAACCTAGGATGAATGATGACCTGGTCCCTAGCTTTCAGAAAGCTGAACCCGCTCATGAATGGAAAAAGGACGGCGGATGTAAAATGATTTGGGCGGAGGGGGTGCATTATTTAAAAGTGTTAAGATGGAAAACAAGGGGAAAAAAAACGATGCATCTCCTCTCTTTCAGGGCCTGTCAGTTCTTTATTACAGTAGCCCGTCGAGCTGCTCTGGGCATCCTCAGCTTTGAAGAAATTTCCCCCGGAGTCCAAAATAACAGTGGCCCCACTGATTCAGCTGGAGGAAGAGGAAGGAAGTGAATACCTCTGGTGTGGCTTTGGATTTATGTGATTGGCTGAGGGGGAGAGCTGTAGCTGATAGCAAGATGCGAGATGACACATGGAGCCCTGGGGAATGTACTCTAATGATGATGGAATGTAAGCAATCCCCAGAAAGCCAGAGAGATGCAGCCACGAGCTGTTTGGACCTAAAGTCACAGGATTCAGCAACAAAAAAGCCAGCTGCTTTTAATGGTACTGAAGCAGGTGTGCAAAAATATACATATGCTCCACTTTCCAGGAAAATCACTTTTCTCAGCTACGTTTAGGAATATTGTTGACTGTTTCCTATTTAATCCACAAATGTATAGTACATTTTTGGAGTACAAGTTCAAGTATAAAACTGATTTACATTTACAGCATTTGGCAGACACCCTTAGCCAGAGCAACTTACATAAGTGCTTAGAAGACTGACATTAGTGAATACCTTCTGATACTGGTTCAATAGAACCCAGGCTAAGAATACTATCTGTATAAAACTCTGTTGGGAAATACAGTTTTGGTTGTTTTTTTTTTAAGAGTACAATACTGGAAGTGCTAAACCAAGTACTCTTGAAAAAGGTAGGTCTTTAAACATTGTTTGAATACACCAAATGACTCAGCTGTTCGGACAGGGGGGGTTCATTCCACCACACGGGTGCCAAAGCAGAGAAGAGCCTAGATGGATGTCTTCCTTGTGCCTTGAGAGATGGTGGGGCCAGTCGAGCAGTGCTGGAGGATCAGGGAGAGCGTGGTGCAGTGCAGGGTGCGATGAGTTCTTTTAGGTAGGAAGGTGCTGGACCATAGGATTCATAGGATTCAAATGGATGCAAAATAGGTTAACAGGGTCTTTTGTATTTAAGCCCACAGGGTTAACTTCACTCTGGATCTTTTTGCAAATTTTAGCGGATTGTTGAATTGGAAGTTGTGATTTCCTGTTTCCAGTTCCTAAAGCGTATGATTGGTTAAGTCATCTATATAATTAAACCATTCAATCCTGTTTCTCCACTGCACTTTTTTGCAGCTGTCAACTACTCAACCTGGCATGCCTAACTACCGAATAGTTAAAGTCTGGTAGCTATTCTTTGTGATGTAGGGCATAATGCAGGTTTGATCTCACTCCAGATGCACCTTATGGCGCTTTTCCACTGCATAGTACGGCACGACACGGTTCAGTACAGCTCACTTTGGTTTGGCTCAGTTCGGCT
>JAODKN010000041.1:29988580-30002048 GCA_026774425.1 Petrocephalus zakoni | reverse complement strand
CGTGGCTTGTTAGGGCTATGACAGGGAGGGTTAGGGACCGTGGCTTGTTAGGGCTATGACAGGGAGGGTTAGGGCCAAGAGGCAAGACAAGAGGAATAAAGGAGTAACAGGCGTGGCTTGTTAGGGCTATGACAGGGAGGAGACAGGCAGGGTTATGACAGCACTGTCACAATATGCCTGCATTCAGTAATAATCATTAGACTTGCATAACCCTTTACCAAGCGAAAAATAAAAGTGAAGTTTGCACATTTCTTTTGTAGTACTTCCTTTTTGTGAATCCATCAGGGACCCTTGAATGACTGCAGTATATTTCAGCTCGGTCACGATTTCCTTTCAGCATGGGGTTTTTAAAGACTCCAAGGAGCCTTTCGATTTTGTCGCTTTCCTGTCAAAATCAATGCCAATTTTATTCCAGAAGTTACAGCAGCACTTAGGGACATCAGGGCATGATAAACTGAAGGGACAGTGTTTCCCTTAATTTTTGTAATTAGCTTGGCAGTTTTGCAAATGGGCAGAGGTGCCTCTAAATCTCACTGATTTCTGATGTGCTCAACATTTACTCAGATGTGCTCAACAACAAACAGCAACTAATATGTTGCACAAGGTTTGACCTCTTTTAACCTAAATAATAGAGCAGAAATTATTACCTTCTACTATCATTGATTTTTTTGGTAATACTATAATATGCCATTATCATTCCACTTCCTGATTGCACTGTGATTACTATTATTATTACTATTAGTGTAATGTTAATAATAATGACATTATTAATAATAATGATGATGATGACAATGATAAACTTCCCGTTATGAAGCAGTGAATTCAAAACCATAAATTCCATGTTTGTTTTATTCCATGTTTTTTAAATTAAAAGTTAATTCATTCATCAGACATTTTTTCCTGCTTGACTTAACCTGGTAAACACATTGTTCTTAATTAAAGTTACACACTCCATACACATTTTATCTTGCAATTTGTATATAATTTTTTTTCTCACACATTTAATAAACACTTTTTTTTTCCTTTAGCAAGCTATAACTTTAATTAAACAATATAAATTATAAATGAATACCAGAATAAAATGGACAGATAAGGTAATAAGGATAAAGAAACACAGATTCTTCCCAGGCCTAGAAGCCCACCAACATCAAACATGCAGCACATGTGAAATTATTCATTTTGATTAATTTTAGTTCATATCCAGGACTGCTGAGGGAAACAGACTCTACAGGGAATGCAAAAAAGGATGACGAGGCAGAGCATGAAGGAAAGTTTTTCAGGTCTGGGAGTGGTGAGATTCTACTTCTGTTTCCACACACTGAGCTAATGGCTTGTTTTTTTTCCCCTACAGGAGGTCAGCAGCCCTTCTTGGTATCCTCAGGTCCCCTTAATGTCACTGCAGACAGTTTTCCCCTGCTGTCCCTGAGATTGCGGCTGAAAGGGTGGCGGAGAATGAGCATTTTCAATCAGGGCCCGTCGGCCGGCCAGCCAGCCCTGGAAATGGGAAGCAGAAGGGCGGTCAGCGGATCTCCCACATCGAGCTCCGGTTATGAGAACAGCGCCGGGAAGTGTTATCTCTCAGGCAGAGGACTGGCCAAGAACACACTTCATGCCACAGAAGTTCATAGAGCTGTCAGAGGGCTTTGGCAGATCTCTCGGCTCTGCCCAACGTTTCGTGTCAATGGTAGTGGCAGGTCGTCTTTTAGGTTCATGTGCGAATGACACTAACGTGATTCTCTGCCACCACGTCTTCAGATTACATGACTTTGGGGGGGGGTTGACGCTTAGAGGGAGGCAGCAGGAAGTTCCCATAGTTGTTTTGTGGGTCATATAGAGTGAACACTCAATGAACTTCACCTCTGATTGGTTCAGATGGCTGTCAAAGATGATGCATGGCCATTTCATAGTGGGAGAGAACCACAGTTGTGGCTTTAAAGCATGGCCACCAAGGTTACAGTCGGGAAATCAGAAAGGTTTAAGAGCAAGCTCTTAAGATAATTCCTACTTCCCCCACTAACTATCCATTTCCGCCGTAGTTTATGTTACTCTTGGCAAGCAAATTGCTTATCTGAGTGAACGAACATTTCAGAGACTTCATCAACCGTTACATGAAACAGTGAATGATAAAGAGAAATGAGAGCTGTTACTTTAAACCATTGTAAGCACATTTCAATTATACAGTATCCATAGTCTGATCACTTTTTCGGGTTGTGCGGCAGCCTGGCACCTATCCCAGGCAAGCGTGGGCACAAGGTACTGCAACAAATCAGGCAGTGGTCCATGTGCAGAATGTTCTATGGCCATTTATTAACTAAAGCCAAGAGAGGATACAAACTCATAATCATTAACAAGCAGGTAGTTAGAAGTACCATACCAATACCAGAATCGGAATTCAAATGACAGAGTCAAGAAACAGGTAGATAGTTGGCAAAAAGAACATAAAGATACTTAATGAACTGGTGAAGATGATCGGGGAAGGGTAAATGGCTATGTTGAAGACCCAGGCTAAATCGCATGTATTTCTTGGACTAGGGCACTGACGTGTGCATCCTGGATGGGATGCCAGTCTATCACAGGACACACACATGCATAATCATGCTATATGGTCAATTTCGAGATGCCAGTTATCCTAACTGCATGTCTTTGGGATGCAGGGGAAAACCCACACAAGAAAGGAGAACAGGCAAACTCAACACACAGAGAGCAGAGGTGGGATTTGAACTCCCAACCTTGGGTGTCATTAAAGCAGGGATGTAGTGACCTGGTGACTACCTCAGGGACATGAGATAAGTTTTAATAAACATAAAATAAGTTTAAAGGTAATCAGTTCTATAAGTGGTGCAGTGACTAGATTCATAGATTGAAACCTCCAAACGGTTCTGGGTTTGAGTTCCACCCCCGCTCTCTATATATGAAATTGCATGTGTTCCTGTAAGTTAGGTGAATGTTGTCGTGTGTGTGTGTACTGTGATCTACGTCTAGGGATTGGCTCCCTGGTCACTGCGACCCTGTACTGGACAAGTCGTCATTGAAAACAGATGTCATTATGGGATACGGATGGGTGAAATTCAGCATGCCCATAATGCACTGCAAAACATCTACATACAAATCTATGCACATACACTGTCAATAATGTTAAGAAAGATTAATTGCTTTTTAGGCTCCTGCTAAATCTATATGTCCTCATCTTGAACATCATAACTAAGCCAGTTATAAATAATGACTACAGATACACGAATGTTAATTAAATAACTTACAAGGGTGTACCTTTTGAGCCAATGGAAATATCAATGAAGCAAGCTTTTCTGATTAAGTTCACCATGCTCAGTGAAGGCTCCTCATAGATGAACAGATTAGGCCTGCTAATCATTTTACAGGCTACTCTGATGAATCAGTCATGACACCATGCATTTCCATACACTGTCCCTCAATTCAGGTGTTGTGTAAATCAATGACCCTGTTTCTACAGTCCTGAAGCAAAAAAAAAAAAAGTGATTATTGAGTCCAGTGATTGTATAACTCAGATATGTCCCTAACTTGTTCCCAGTATTTTCCCCGTAAGAGTACATCTAGGGTGGCTCAGTCAGTAATGGTGGTGCCTATCAAAATCCATGAGGCACCCCAGGCAAGCTTCATCACTGGCAGTCGCCTATAGGATTGACTATCCCTGCATAAGACTGACCATCCCTGTGCAGCACTATGGCCTCACACCTCCAGGGTTGTGGGGTCAGTTCCTGCCCCCCATTTCTGGTTGTGTTCGTGTGGAGCACACTTTCTTCCATGTATGCCTGGGCTTCCGTCCAATGACGTGGCGTCTCGAACTTGCCCATGGCGTTGCCTTGTCATTAATTCCACCTCTTCATTTTGTGTTAGAATCTACATTTTAGCTGGCTTTACCTAATGGGTGAGGATATATTAACATTCAAAGCAGCAGAAACAAAGCAGTTAGTGAGAGTACCCATTGGCTTAGACTGCATCTGCTGCGCGAATAGCCCAATTTGTAATTACCTCATTTGTTCTGGTATCAGCAGCTACAAAAACAAAGTAATTATGGGATGTACATGGATTCCTTCAGCATTAAATGGCAGCGCAACAGCCCGTTCCCCTACTCTCGGCAGACTGTGGCATTAGGCGTGCATTAAACCAGCATTCCTGGTTGTTGCGAGACTTGCCTGAGAGATGGACTGCTACCTACCCCGCCTCCCCTGCTCTCCTATCAGTTCAAGAAGCTGCAGAATCGTCCAGAAGAGCAGCATGCTGTGGTCTAACCCGAGCTCAAGTGTCCCCGCTGTTCCATTAGAAACGAGCTCGAGTGACTCGTAAAGGGGGTCATAAAATTTTGCAGTACTACTAACTTCACGAGCGCCCGTAAAACCTCTGCAGGCTTTATTGTTCCCGCAGAAAAACCCCCGGCTTTTGCCCTTAATTGCGAAGCCATAGCGGAGACATATTCCCCTCGTTTCAGGCGAGCTCAGCACTAAACGTCGCTGTTCGCTTTCAAAGCCGGATGCTGAGCGAGCCCCAAGACATCATCTCAGTTAATGCACATAATTTAGCTGTTGACAACACCCACAAATGGCTTTGTTTATGCTCTTAAAATTACGTTGGGCTTTAAGGCTTTGGAGCTGACAGGGTGGCTTAGATATCGATTTCTTTTACTTTTTTCAGTTCAAAGGTGTCAAAAATGTGTTGATAAAGATAATTTTGAAGTCTTGCTGTATTACATCATTAAATTCACCTCATCAAAATGTTATGACAGCAATGTGCAATCTAGTCTTAGGGACCTTTGGGGTGTTGCCCGCAATAACAGACATTGGTTTCCTGTATTTCCCTGGACATATTCCCTGCAGAGATAAGATGAATATTAGGCTATGCTGTGATGTTGAAGTGGACATCTTGTACCGAACAGTCAAAAGGCTTAAGAAACAGAACTGACAGTTAAAATTGCTGATATGTTACGCTTACCTATGGCCACCATAACATCAGCACTCTGTGTGATGTGTTGTCCATCTCCTCATTCCATCCATCCATCTTCTGTTACCACTAATCACATGCAGGGCACAGGACGCCCCTGATGGAGTGTCAGTTAATCACACGCAATCAGTCTGAAGGCGATTCAGGATCACAAATTCACGTAACATGGTGTCTTTTGGCGAGAGGAATCCAGAGCACCTGGAAGAAATGTGCCAAGCCCCAGTCCTGCAGGTGTGAGGCAGCAGGTCTAGCTGCTGAGCGACTGTGATCTCCTGGCTCCATCATGAATAATTTACTGCTACTATGCGCTACGGGTTAGGTGGGATCTTCTGTGACTGATACATGCAGCGATTTCAAGCATCTGATAACTAAAAGCCATTCGAATAAAGTGGCTTGAGAAGAAATGCTTCTCTCCACATCTTCAATAGGAGGCAGGAAATGTTTACAATATTTCCAGGATTCCTCTACTGAAACGCCAGAATGATATGTAAATCTCAGGTACACTGAAGTGGCTCTTCATATGGAAATCCAGCATCTCCTGTGCATTGATATACTGCAGTTATTTATTTTCCTGATGCAAGTATTTGGCAAGTATGAATATAAGCAGGATGACTTTTGACTGAACTCTTTTTATAAATAAATGCATGTGTGTTTGAACTGTGGGTTTCAAAGGCTCATTTCTCCCTACCCATAATCCATTGCCAGGAGTGATATAGTAACAACAACAACAGTAAATAACAATGTCATAAAATATAGACAATTAAAATAGACTAGCATATGAAACTATAGATTTTTTGATTCATGATAAAAACTTTTAATATATAAAAAATCAGTTCATGTTCTCCCCAATGACGCCCTCCAAGTACACCATTCTATTCATTCTATTTATTTCTGCAGTGCAAAGACAAGCTCTTCAGTAAACTGGCTTCTCTAAATTTACTGTAGCCAGTAGCTTCTAGAAACCTCCACTGAAGGCATAATACTGAGGTGCCCTGACCTGAAACATATTTATGATCTTGCAGAGACGGGCAGTATTTCAATAAAAAAATGTAATTACTTTGAGTATTTTGTAATTTGTATTTTGCTGGATTGAAAAAAAAAATCAAGTGTAATTAGTAACAAAATACTTTGAGAGATTGTTTTTTATGTATTTGAAATATTTAAAATACTTAATAGAATACATCATTTTATTTAATTATCTATCCATCTATCAGTTTTTTACTTATTTATTTATTTTCTTTCATTTTAAGAACCTTCATCCCCTGACTTACAGATTTTTAAATATCCTATCACCGTCTGGATGCAAGTAAATCACATGATCCGGGGCCAGTCAACCCTACTGGCAACAGGCGGCTGCCTAGGGTGCCAAATTCTAAGTGAGTACTGACTTGTCAGCCAATTTCACTTTGCCTCGGACAGAGGGCACTGACGTGATCCATCCTATTGGGCCCAGCTTGCTCGGTGTGAACTTTGTTTTTCTATGATAAGTAATCCAAGGAAAGAAGCTGCTTTGGTACTCTGTGCAAATTGTCTTAAGGTAAACTATGCAGTAAAATATGATATAAGATACTGCTCACTGAATATCAGTACAGGACAGAAAAATACAGCAGTTTGCAAACAGCAGTGCTGTGCTGTAGAACTTGTAAACTTAATGTTGCATTAATGTAATGGTTCTCAATCCGAGACTGCACCGTGATGAAACCGTGATGCACAATCTCGTATCGCAGTTCTGGAAGATGGAACTGGGACACTGCCCCCCCCCCCCAACTTTAGCCTGCTGCTGCAACCTGTCAAGCTCTCATTATGTTACTAATGTTACAGTCATTTTTCAATTCACAGTTAACACTATAACACATGTATATCACAAATTATTACTGTACATGCAAGCTGTATATTATGTAATTACTCGGGCAGTACATGATGTGTACTGTTACTATTTTACATGTATTTTTGTATTTTCAAACTACAAATTATTTGTATTGTAATAAAAGCACTTTCTCACCAGTATTTTGTATTTTATTTTGTTACGTTTGATGAGCAAATATTTGTAGTTTGAAACGAGATGCATTTGTGCCTGTCACACCCTGCCTTCCTGCCCCTCCTGCTCTCTCCCCGGCGTGGCTAACGAGCCACACCTGCTGCTTGTATTGTCTTGCCTCTCATTCGCTCGTTTGTCTTATGGATCACACCAACTGCCTCTTGTGTGCACCATTGTCAACCCTATATGAGAGTGCCAGTATGCCCTGTTCGCTAGTTCTGCCTTTTGTTTTGACCCCACATGGTCTGTTTGTTTACCCTGGTCCTGTTACTCTTTTTAAGAAATCCCTCTATTAATTTGCCCTTACGCCTGCTCCTGCCTCCATCCTGTTTAGCTTGTGATAGAGCCTTTATGTTGCTTTCTGTCTGTGGAGGTTGCAGTACCCAAACATCAGTCACGTTAGACAAACAAACAAACAAGTAGAATCCCCTCTTGTAGACAGTACCACTGACAGAAGGGAGGTTTTTGCTTCAGGTTCACCAGACACCTCATTAGCATCATGTGCCCAATGCATTGTGGGACTGACGCCTTAGACAGCTCTCAGCAAGGACGGCATGAGGCTTTCATATTATTGCACTGCAGTAACCCCACATAAATACAATAAGAGGTCACCTGGGAAGATGTCTGTATGCTCCTCACGTCAGCCCTTCACACAGAGAATCTTTTTTTTTTAGGTGAATTGGATATCAGTCCACACACTCAAACATCCATCTATCTTCTAACTGCTCATCTCGGTCGGGGGGGTGGAGCCTATCCCAGGCAATGTGGGCAGGGGTGTCTTTACAGATTTTGGGCCCCCGACCCAGACCAATCATATTATGTTCCAATTTTTTTGGGCCCCTGTCATTCAGAAGCCCTTGGAATTTAACAAATTGTCCCCAGCTTTACGGCACCCCTGGGTACTGGAAAGGAAGTTGAGGGATACCACGGATAGAATGCCTGTCCGTTACATGGCTACTTGACTAAATGACTTTATGGCGTGTCAGAGTCATGTATCATTACGTGGATTTCTGTTACTCATCATAGAAATGATAAGTTCACAGACATTATTTAACACAATGATGTATTTTAAATATTACAGTGTCTGATTTCACAATGAAATAAAAGGGCAAGTAAAACAATCATTGACTCTAAACTTCTGTAAGTCATATCTTGGCTTAGTTAGTGAGTCCAATAACATTTTCAGTGGCTGTTTTTCTCAAAGGAGACCTGTGATTTTTAATGACGTTCACAGCTAGATGCCTTGCTGGAGCAGTGTGCAGTAAGGATGTAGAATGACACAGGAGCATTCCCCTCAGACCTGGGCCTGGCAGACACCAAACCAGTCGCTATATCGCCCCCTTGCTGTCAGGCAGTAGCAGTGCGGCCCCGACCTTGCCACACTCTGCAGGAAGCGGGGCGACGTTCTTATCCCCCAGCCGATGAGGTCAGGTGACCCATATGAGGAGGGGAAACGCCTTGGGGCCGGGGGCCAGCCCTCCGAAAGTGGCACCATCGCCATCTGTTCCTGCGCCGGCTGGCAGGAATGCCGGAGGTCTTTGTTTGGCGTGTTGGGTGTTAGAAGGTGGTTGTTTTGGGGTGGCGGACATGAACAGCTTTCCTGCCCATGGGATAAGATCTTTATTTCAGACAGCTTGCTGTCAAGGTGTTAACTTCAGCCAAGTTGCTATGACAAAAATGATTCTAGGATTCTAAGAGATTTCATGAAATTGCTTCAGAAAATAGCATCATGGTGAAATGAGATATCAAATTAAGGATCTGGCTTTGTTTGATTCTTGAAGTTGCAGATATTAAAAATAAATATTTTAATTACGCATTTTTTTACTGTAGCCTGCTTCTTCTCTATCATTAATGAAGGCCTTCTTCCTTGCTTTATGGGACTTCAGTCCTGTTCCTAGGAGCATGAGAAATTGTTGAGCATAGATTTGCCATATGCCAATAGAATTTGTCAGTTTCAACATTTGATATATGTTGTCTTCTATTTTCCAGTAATTGTGGATTTATATAATTCGCGAATCATTCTGTTGTAAACGACATTTCGCACGCCGTCCCAGCTTTTTCGGAAGCAGGGTTGTACCTGCTAAGCTTCTCCCCAAGTGACTCGGCCTTGAGCTCGCTCTCAGAGACGCGGCGCACACTTCGACGCGTGCGCCAGTCCACCTTTGTCAGCTGGGCGGAGCCGGTCCCATGGGCTGCCAGGCACAGAGTTCCCAGATTCGGTCACCCGTAAAACAGTTTGCCTGGGATCTGGTTTCAGGTGACCCTCTCGGTTCTTGGCCATGCAGCGCTGTGGCTGTAGTACCTGAGCAGTGTCTGCTGACCTAGAAACTGTCATTCAGTGATTGTGTGGCTTCATCCAGATGCAGGTACTCTGTTTGAATGACATGCAAGTATATTGATCTCAAACAAGAGCTTTAAAATAAGATCAGTAAAATAAGTGTCTTTCTCTATGAGGGATGTTAAAAATAACCGATATATTCAGAAAGCACAACAAACTTGTTATTGCTTGACGCATATGTTGTGTTTTCAGTGTAGGAAGAAAGTTTGATTGTGCGCAACAACCTTTTATTTTGGACCTGGCTTAGACAACAGACAGTTTTCATGCCATATGGTAAATTTGAAAGCTTCCAAATAAGCTGGAAATCCTCTTTAGAAGTGGAAAGCAAATCCCCTTTAATTTAGAGAGTTCCGGGAATGGTTCTGGGGCTCATCCCCCTTTCTTAGCTTTCCAGGAACGATGCATGTAAGAGCAGCAACGTCCCCACTGCCACTGAAACACCACCAGATAAAAGTACCGTGTTACATCATATCTGTGAATTAGCCGTTTTGTTTCAAGTGAGTGTTTCGCTCACTCTTTTTTATGCAATGAAAATCATGGCTTTAATAGCTAAGAATGTGGGAAGGCAGCTTAATATCAGTTCACACTTCTGCAGTTGCTGTCAGGCTGGGCATTCCACTCCCTCTGAAGTGGTAAACTGACTGACCACGTCCCTGTGCTCTTCATTTGTAACCAATGCCTTTCATCAAATTTCTGAAGAACACACACACACCCCCATGCACACACACACAGACATGCATACGATTGTTTTCATACCTTTGTGGGGACTCTCCATTAATCTCTATGGGAAAACCCCTCCTCATAACATGACAACCTTAGGCCCTACACAGCCTTAACCTTAGCCATAAGTAACCAAACAAAATAAGAGACTTTGAGCATTTGTAGTTTTTTGACAGCATTCAGGACTCACTACTCACTAAAGCCCTCTCCAGAAAATGTGCACATCAACCTGATTCCTTCTGATGTTGTGAGGTCCAACATGCCAAGACTCTCATTTCAACATTTTATCTCGCATAATATTCACAAAATTGCCATTCCCGATTCCTCCGATAAGTCTTTAATGCCAGATGTTGATATAGTAAACAAGTAATGGGTCTGTAATGTAGGATTCACTATGCTGTTGTGCCTAAATATGGGTCTGTAATGTAGGATTCACTATGCTGTTGTGCCTAAATATTTAAGCTAACTGCCAGCCCACTAAATGCTCATTTTTAAAATACATAAAAAATCAACCAACAAACCCCTCAATAATCATAGTTTCACTCTCCATAAAATGAACCAAGGGTCCATCTATTGTCCAGTCCTTCTATGCATAAAGCTGGGAAACCATCCAGCACCAGTCCCAAGGGGCCTACACACAGGAAATGAAAGATAAATCAGTTTATTAAAACAACACTGGTATTTAGATATTCCCTGCCTTAATCTGAGCTTTTAATCTTGAGTATATAATGAGTGCTCAATAATTATTTTAGTTACTTTAAATCTTCTGGGGGAGGACGGGGGGGGTGCAGTTTAAAGAGATTTGTCATATGCTAAGAGAATTAGTGAGGTTTTGCTGCCAAATCAGCATTGGCGTCACGTTTGTTTACTCAAAGTCAGGCATGGTGTATCTCTCCCTGCCAATATCCTGTATTCCCAGTGTCCCCAGTCTGTACATAAACACCAGCACCAGTTTGTTTCCCTTCAGGTGAGAGCCCTCCATTAGCACTTCCCATGAAATGTGCTGCACCTATAGTGAATGGTATAGTGACCCTACCTGTAGTCTCCAGTGTCTTTTGGCTGAAAATACCTGTATCGATACATACCTTAGATCCTCTTGTCTCTCCTTGTCTCTGTCCAATGAAAGCCCCTCATGCCCACGTTTTTGAATTGTTACTACAGATAGAGTATGTCCATTCTCCTCTGTCTATGGATAGTGTTTGGCATCTAATTGACCAATGCAAAGACATTTGGTTTTGCTTATACTAGTTAACATTGGTATTCATGATGGCCATTTGTAGGGATTATGTTATGATGCTGATTTTAACAACTTAACGCTGATAGCTAGATAGCTACTGTAACTAACTGACATCATTGCTAATTGTGAATATAAAGTGTTAATTTGCATCTTGTAGACACTGACAAATTTGCCTAACTGACAACGATCCATGCAAGTCCATTTAAAACAACTAAAATGAACTGTATACTGCTGGCTGGGCAAAGATAGATTTCTGCTTGTGGTGCAAAGAGTGTCTCATTGTGTTGCTTTAGGTTCATTTTGTAAAGCAGTTTTTGAGAAATTGGATTTTGGAAATGTTTTGGAAAACATTTGTTTTGGTTTTTTATCGGACAGCAATATCATTCTTCTCAATGTGTGTCTGCTGGCTCAGCAGGCTGGGTCTCTGGGACTGTTATCCGGAGGTCAGCAGTTGAAGCCGGGCCTCAGCAGAACAGTCACATGTCCATGAGCCCTTGAGCGAGGCCCTTAACCCCCAGCTCCATGGGTACTGCTCCTTTGCGCTCACCTGAGGCTGTGATGTGTACAGATAGCAAAATCAGGCAAAAAGGGAATTTCCCTGCAGGGATTAATGAAATTGTACTATTCAGTTCTGATTCTGACCCAGATGCCTATTGACAGCAGTCTGGAAACCTGCAAAAATTCATTCACCATCCATCTATCTATTCTTCCATCCACCCACCAGGGCAGCACAGGGCACAAGGCAAGGAATGCCATGGATGGGATGTCCGTAGGCATCATTGCAGACATAATTCTTTAATTGCCTTTTTTCACTCCAGTTTTTTACATTCCTGCCACGTTAGCCCAACCCCGACCCCATCTCCATTTAACCTCAACAAAGGAGACACTTTTAAATAGACACTCCTGCCTGCCAAATTCCCGCATCTCCAGTGATTGTCCTGAGTCATCTCACTCCGTCATTCCATTTTAATAATTGTATTTATCTATGAGAAACAAAGGAGATTAACCATAGATTTCACAAAAAGATGCCTAAAATCCCAGCTGTGCAAAGGATGGTAAAGCTTCAGTGATGATGTGATGTTGACCTTGGGACCAGACGGGGCACATATGAGGCGGTAATCCCGGGCTCTGGATTCCTGCCATCTTAGTAGTTGCAGGGTGGAAGTTGTTACTTCTGTATAATCTGTGCTTTGTTTTACCTTCAGCATTCAGCAGTAGTTTTGTCAAGTTTATTTCAGGTTAATTATTTTACACAGCAACTTTGGCGACTGACAAGCTTCTGTCTCGCTACCCAGAACATCACATATTAAATTACCCTGCATTATATTTTTGTCACTGTTCAGCGCCTTGGATTCCAAGATTCACACCATGGCTGGACTTTGCTGCAGTGCCCTTAAGCAAGGTACTTAGTAAGATGAATCACTGCAGTTAACTGCCCACTGTAAAATTAGGAGTTCAAATAAGACAGCTTCTTCCTGAAACAATGGGAGACAGGCGGGGAGTAATCCAGGACAGGATGCCACCCCAACCCCAGCACCGCACACACTATTCATAGCTGGTAACTCTACTTCTTCTTTGCATGTTTTTGGACTATGGGTGGAAACCAGAGAACCCAGAGAAAACCCTATGATGACACGGGGAGAACATACAAACTGCATTCACAGAGCCAGAGCAAGAGACCACACCCTGGTCTCCAGAAGTGCAAGACAGCATTGCTAACCTCTACTCCACCACGTTACCCAACATTCCTTGCTAGAAAGCAGTTCTTCTCCATGGTCTTCTGGTCCTAAATCCAGCATTCTTCAGTCTTCTGTTTCTGATGCTTTTTTCTCGGTATAAAATTGCATTTTCTTTCGAAGACTGACTCTCCTTGATAACTCTGGTGACTCAGATGTGGATACGGGTAAATACGGGTGTTTTAAAGCGATCGGTCTTGTTTACCATAAATCCATGTCAGCTAAAAATACCAATCTTCAATCCAACATCATCACCCCAGATCCTCTACATCAGCGGTTCC
The DNA here is from genome assembly GCA_026774425.1 of Petrocephalus zakoni. Taxonomy (NCBI): domain Eukaryota; kingdom Metazoa; phylum Chordata; class Actinopteri; order Osteoglossiformes; family Mormyridae; genus Petrocephalus; species Petrocephalus zakoni. The sequence goes on along the minus strand of JAODKN010000041.1, from coordinate 29,988,724 downwards.
CAACAGGGGGGTCCCGGTCCACAAGGGGGCCTCAGCGAGCTCTGTGGGGGGTCGCGTCATATTTTTTAAATTTTTTAGCAGTGGGCAATCAGGAGAACGATTATGTTGCCTTAGTTAATTTTATTCCCTGGCTGACCAAAAAAT
>JAODKN010000041.1:29946091-29978659 GCA_026774425.1 Petrocephalus zakoni | reverse complement strand
ATTACAGAGTAACGGTTGCACGTTACATGACTTCAAATCCAAATACGATGTTACTCCCCAGAGACAGTTTTGTGTTTCCTCAAAAGATTTGTATAATTACAAAATTACATAGCTGGGGCTGTGGGGTGCAGTATTAATCTGCAGTCCTCTTGTAACATTTCTTAAGGTGATATTGGCTATACGTTTCCACTTTAATATAATGGAAACAATCCAGACCTTGATATCCATTATGTGAAGTTACATCTCCCTTAAAGTCATAGCCAGGAAGTGATCACTCCAGACTCCCAGGCTCTTTTCTGATGGCTTTGTCTTCATTAATTTATAATGAGTGAGAGCAAATGTACTTTATGTGTCAGTGCTCACCACATGCAAGTGACTTACTGCTGGGTCTCAGGCAGACAATGGCATTAAAATGTTTCCTGGTTTCCTTTGGGTTGGGCTACAGTCAGCTACCCCTGTGGTGAAGATAGAGCCATGCATCTTCAGACCACAGATCCTGGTCAGGTTCATGGGCCTGGAGGCTATCCCAGGGGGCACTTGTATGGGAGCCTGGAGCCTCTCCCAGGGGGCACTGAGATGGGAGCCTGGAACCTGTCCCAGGGGGCACTGAGATGGGATCCTGGAGCCTGTCCCAGGGGGGACTGTGATGGGAGCCTGGAGCCTGTCCCAGGGCACTGGGATGGGAGCCTGGAGCCTGTCCCAGGGGGCAGTGAGATGGGATCCTGGAGCCTGTCCCAGGGGGCACTGGTATGGGAGCCTGGATCCTGGCCCAGGGGGCACTGGTATGGGAGCCTGGAGCCTGTCCCAGGGGGCACTGGTATGGGAGCCTGGATCCTGTCCCAGGGGGCACTGGTATGGGAGCCTGGATCCTGTCCCAGGGGGAACTGGTATGGGAGCCTGGAGCCTGTCCCAGGGGGCACTGAGATAAAATACCAGCAACACAGTTTATAGGCAAAATTAATATTAGACTGGCACTGTCCCTCTAGCATTTGGGAGAGTGTTAAAAAAACATAACATATGATGCAAATATAGCTAATGCCAAGTCCACTCCACCCCCAGGGACTGCCTTATGCTTTTTGAATAACCAGGAACTGCTTCTTAAGTAGAGGCTGCCAATAAAGCCTCCATATGCGAGTTCTTGGGGACTTGCATACGTCGCTAAGTTACACGTACACTGTCACTGAAACTGGGAAAGTTGTGAAGAGATATTATTATTTTGCATAAACAGAGACTTCTCCGAATCCTGGGGTGTGATTGGTGAACTGCATTGTAAGATTTCTCATATTTTTATGCCTATTTTGCAAACCTGTATCATGCATGAAAATGGTGTGAAAATGGGGGGAAAAACTGAGACTGGGTGCTAAATCCAGCCCGGCAAGGCTGAAACCTAAAAACCCAAGAAATTGATGTAAAAATGCTCACATTTTTATAACTTCAAATCTTAGCTATACAGACATCAGGAATTAGATTAACATTTGTGGATAAGGAGAGCATGAGGATTCAAAGCCTGAACAGAGCATCAAAATCTGTATCACCTGGACTGCTTCAATGCATTCACTGGAATTTGGGCTCCTTGTTGGGTCTCCCTTGGCCAACAGGTCAAGGAGGAGAGCCAAACTAAACTATAATCAAACAAACATCTCCAAAAAAAGCTACCAAGTAGAACCTGTGTGTCCTGCCCATAATAGGGTACCTGGGGCTCACTCCAGGAACGAGGCCCAGGGGTGGTGTTTACTGCCAGGTGCCTAGTGGCCTGGCCACCCATATAATCCAGATGGGCTTGGAGCCATCTTGTGAGCTCACCATCTGCAAAATGACAGGTGGGGGTCAAGTATAGTGTTATGTAGGTGGCAATCATGAGCCAAAAAGACCCCGATGGATTACAGCTTGTAAATGAAACGTTACCTTTTGGCTGGGGAAGCTAGTGTGGGTGATAGAAAGGGACCAGCGAGATAGAGTCAGCCTTATCTCCATGCAAAGTGTTGGCTCTGGGAGGAGAGCTCTTGATCAGGAGAGGGGTCTCTCCTTTTCTGGAGTTCCCCAAGGTGAAAGACCTCAAGCGGGTGTGAGGACACACATATCCCAGGCTGAAGGCCGTGCAGCTGGATTTTATGCTACTGAAGACAGTTGCCTTGATCTGACTCAAGCATTGAAAGGTGAATTCTGACAGTTGTTTCAGCATTTGTGCATTCATAGTTTGGAACACAGCCTTCTTAGAGATAGTGGGTGAGGTGCTAGATAGGATACCACCTACCAACTTTGTGGTCATACTAGCAGACTTCCATGCTCATGTGGGAAATAATGGAAATAACTATAAGGGTGTGAGGTGAGCCTCCTGGATTGTTATTGGACGTCTGTGCAAGGCATGAAATGCCCATAACCAATACCTTATTCAAACACAAAGATGTTTGTAGTACCATAGCACAATATCAAACGGCAATGACTAATGTTATTTTGGTATATTTTTTGTTCTAACTTGAGGTTGTGTGTTTTTGGGTAAGCTCTTAACTAATCACTACTTGATGGTTGGATTTGGTGCATCAGAAGGAGGCAAAATGGACCAGGATCACAGGGACCCAGCTGTCATTGTTTAGTTGGAACATCTAGCTAAGCTTCCGTGTGAGAGGAATTCAGCTCACAAAGTCCAATAGTAACTACTGGAAAGACAGGTCTCTTAAAATGAACAACTGTCTGGTTTTAATGGTTAAACTGCATACCATAATGATGGTATTTTAATTAATTCAACATGAGGAAGACGAAATAATCTGGAAAAAAGCACTTTGTTCGAGCGCTGTTTGCAAATGCAGCACTAAAAAAGCACATGTAATGATACAGACACTTTACCGAAACACAGTATTTTTTGGGAAATAAATTACCATAAAATAATGTTAGTGTCACGCTTGCGGCGGGAGGAATGACCCATATTGCAGGCTGCTGGGTTTGAACCCCTCCAAGGGGCGTTTATTCACCAGGACAGGGGGAAACACGGGAGCAAGAGCGACAGCAAGCATGAAAGGCATTGACAATAACTGACAGGGGAGACTGGACTCAGACTGACTAAAATAGGGCAGAACATCAGGGACTAAACACGAGGCAGGTGTGCGGGCTAACAAGCGGAGTAAAACATGAGGCAAAGCACAACAAGGGACAGGTGTGGCCAATCAAGCCCCGCCTGAGGGCAGAACCAGGGAAACAACATGGAGGGCGGGGCTGAGCATGACAGTAAGCTATTTTGCCATGAATTTGGAAGTAAATTCACATTGACCCATGTGACCCATGTGACCCAAAGAGAGATGTAAACTGTTATTTTAATCAGCTATATTAACATGGTAGCAGTAATTACGAAGCAGTTCATAACCAGAACAACTTAATATGTAACGTTACCCTGCGTCAGTAGACAAAATTATTAGTGAAATGGGGACGTTAGTCTCGATAGCTGCTAAGCTACCTTCGGTCATAACTATTAATTATGATAACCACTAGCAGCAAATGCTGTGCCAATATAAAAACAAATAGTATTTAGGATATTAATGGCAGCCAATGTGTTAATTTTTTTATGTTATTTTATCAACATACTGCGCTTGGTAATGGAAATGACCGTCAATGTCAATGTTTGGAACTACTCACTGTCTCCATAACTCAGAAGTTTTCCGAAAATTTCTCCGCCATCTTTTTTAGAGGGGAGTGTCGCTGTCGCTACCAAATCTGTATAGCCTTGTTGCTACCTGACAGCGATGTGCGAGTTGACCCGTCACGCGCAGGTAACCACGAGTGACCCGCGGGTGTGGGCGGTTTTAGGGCAGACATTTTTAAAATATCATGGGTGTGGGCGGGTCAAAAAGTTACAAAACGCATTTCATTATCGATCAAAACGTGTTGTAAACGGGGTTGGAATTACCACAAGGATCTCCTAGTTCCACTCGCAATCACAATCAGGAAAATAAAAGGAAATAAAGCCATCCGTAGCTATAGTTTACACCACCAAAACCTCTCCTAGACTAGTTTAGTGAAATATCGCGGTTAAGTATGCTCTGCTCTACTTCATTTTAGACTAAATTAAGTTAAAAGAAGATCTAAGTTCTACTAAGTTCATTCAAATTTGATAGAGTTCACTATGTTCATTAAAATCTGATAGAGTTCTCAGATCTGATGTTACACCAGATGTTACAGTTTTGACAACTAGTGTATTTTGCATATATGCGCGCTTGTTTGTGTGTTTGTGTGTGTGTGTGTGTCTTTCGTGCAATTTTCCGCAACCTTCAGTAAATAACGACGTAAAAATCGATCTTTTGGTTTCTTTGTTGTTGTTTGGTACACAGTTAATCTTGCGTAAAATTGTGTCATCATCTGCAATGCGAATCTAGCACAAATATATGTCATCTATGGGTTACAGTGTCACAAATGACACTTCATTGGTAGGTTCCATGCAATACAGGCTCACTGGTATTTTTTTTTCCTCGGGTCAGGTCGGGTTTTGGGTCATTATCCACGCGTATTTTTGTGGGTTGGGCGGGGCGGTATGGATCACCTGATGGGTCGGTTTGGGGCGGGTGTTAAAAAAAGCCAACTCGCGCAACACTACTACCTGATCTGTACAGCCACGCCACTCTGTGTGAAACACGATGATCACTGAGCAGTACATAGTAGTGTGGAATAAACGAAGCATCGAAGCAAAGAATTTGCATTGAGGATTTTTTGTAATCAAATTATTCAAATTTCTCGATGAATGGTTTCAGCCCTAGATTGAGGTTGAGGTTGTTGAGTCTGATGAGACTATGTTCAGGGCATTGATCATAGCAATGGCTGCAAAGAGCTGTGGACAGAAGGCAGTCGCTGCCCGCTATGGCAGTAACCTGAGGAACCACTGGTGAACATCTGTCAAGCTGAAGTAGGTCTCCAGGCATGGGTATATGGGTCTCCTGAGGGAGCTGAATTGTACCAAAAGGGTTGAAAGGTTGCTGCAAAGGCTGTAATGGTAACAAAACTCATGCAGGGGAAGACTTTGGAGAGGTCATGGAGAGAAACTACTGAGTAGCTCCGGTGGTAAACCATATAGGGGTCTAGAAGTGATATCCTCGCAGATGATGTCCTCATCAGACCAGGGCTTCTGGAAAACATCTGATTGATTCAGTGCTGTGTGTGAAGTGCCAGGGATGAGAATCCTATGTATAAGTCTCGGAATAGTGTGGATTGCTCCTTTCAGATGAGGGGGAGTGTCTGCCCTTAGTGCAGTACCTCAGCATCTCATGGGTAAGTGCAGCATTTCAGGCACTGAGGTGGTCGGGGAAGCCAGGGTTAAGTCACAAGATGAGGCTCGCGATTTACCAGTTAATGGACATCCCAATGCTCACCTACAGTGTACGGTTATTATTTGTTGGTTCTTTTGAGAGGGACCTATTGATAACACTGCTGTAAATATGGTGGTGTTAGCCAGAAGGCTAGTGTTCTGCTATAGTCCCTGGGTTCTTCTCTTTATTAAGGGAAAAGCACATACAGATATAAAACATTCTCAATAGAATAACGTACATAAGCAGACATGGTTATGAGCTGTGTGCAATGACTGAATGAAGATGGTCACCATTCCAAAGGCTATAATAAGGTTTCTCCACAGGGTTGCTGGACTCGGTCTCCATGGCAGGGTGAGAGAGCTCGGAGATCTGGAGAGACCTTTAAATAGAGCCTGTGCTCCTTAAGATTGAGAAGAGCAAACTGAGGCGGTTCGGGCATCTGATGAGGATGCTACATGGTCGGGTCCAAGAGCGGCTGTTCTGGGCATGTCCCACTGGGCCGAGGCTCTGGGGCAGACCCAGGACATGCTGGAGGGATTATATCTCCTAGCTGGCTTGGCATCGTCTAGGGACCCTTCATAATGAGCTAGAGTCCATGGCCTTGGAAAAATAGGTCTGCTCTGACCTGTTAGGCATGCTGCTGCTGTATCCCTCCGCAGGAAAATGAGCTGATTACCTGCATTACCTGTGATTTATAAGCGACAATAGTAAAAAAAATCTCACTAAATACCCAAGAGTAAAGTTGCCAAATTCCACATGCTTATGCACTGACTGAATTCTGACACCTGAACAGACACTTGTAATGACTGAATGGCTTGCTAGCGTACATTGGGGACATAACCCTTAATTTATGGAGAAAATGTAGCAGGATCCATGTCACTCATATGTAGATATGCTGGCAGGTTCTGAAGTTCTGCCTCTGGGCAAAGTCAGACATGTTATTCATCTGCAAAATTATTAATTGTAGTCGATGAGTAGGAATAAAGCACCATAATGCATCACAGTGCATGTATATTTATTGGTGAAGATTTTCCATGGCTGACTTTCTACCATTTCCCAGTGTCTCTTCACTCCCTGGTGTGCCACTTTGAGCCTTGGATAATTTTTGACCCCCCCCCACCCATCCACTTGCTGCTTACCTCAAGAGACAGAGCGAAGCGCAATCATTTTCAGCTCCGACCTTTACTATGTGCTACCAAATGCTAATATGCTAAATATCGTGGTTGTCTCTGCTCCATGCATCATGCAGATGGGTCCCTGAACAGGCCAAATGGTTAAAAACATTAGCCAGTAGGCTGCGGGGAGGCGGAATTAGCAGAATTACCACAAGAACTATTATGTGAAAACAGAAATACTGACTCCTGTTACTGGGTGAAAGGGTATTCTTACTCTTACACCTCAGTTACTGCACGCCCAAATTGTGATTGATGTCACATTGTGTTACACATGTTGTATCCACAAAACCGGTGGAAATTGGCTTGGACCAGCAGAGCTACGTCAAAAGTCATCCTTGGGCAGGAGCTGATTATAAAACCAAACAGCCATCGGCAGAGGTGAACTGGAACAGAGGAACTGTCTGTGTTTATTCCTGGGAAGTGAGGAACAGATTACGGATCCCCGAATGAAACTTTCTTTATATAAGCAACCTCAAAGAGTTGTGGGAGGCAACCAATAAAAAACAGAAGATATCATTTCCACAGTCTTCTCACTAGGCTGAGCCTTGACTAGTCTTTAATCTGAAATCATTGTATACCTTGTTTTTAGGCTATACTGGAGGTATATGCTGATTTATTTCACTTAGGTTAGAATGACAGCTACTAAAAGTGGCCCAGTGAGCAGTGCTATATCTCCCGAGTTAGGCTTTCAGGTCCCACCCTTGGCTTTGTGCGCATGGAGTCTTCATGTGCTTCCTGTGACTGCGTGGGTTTGCTCATGTGGTCCTCGAGCAGATCACGTTAGGATTTTCATGTCAGTCGGCGTCTCCTTGGAGCATGAGGCAGCCCTGCTAACGACCGCATGACTCCACAGCAGCCGGGACTATTTGTGGCATTCAATTACAGGCCCGAAGGCCCAGATACCAGCACCGACTGGGAAAATTGCAGTGGCAAGAAGACTAGGAATCCATGAGAAAATCTCACCTGGCTAAGCACAGTAGGCCAAGTCTGACAAGTACTCTTATTTGCTATATAAGTGTATATTTTAAATGATTTTTTTTTTAAAACACAATTCAGTATAGCTAATATTTCAATTGGAAGCGAGCAATTTTTTGAATAATTCTCTCTGTACATGAAATAAAAGCCGAATACAGACATACAAGAAATAGAGATTGCAGAATTCATGTAGCAGTCATGTACGGAGTAGGTAAACACTGAAGAGGACCCTGTGGGAGATTAAAACAGTGCTGCTGGAGTGAATTAATCTTTTATGGCAGATGAAGACTTTTTAAAATGGTCTCCCTCCCAAGCGGAATTAGCGAAGGTGTTACTTTGTATTATGTTGTTATTCAGGTCAGGTGCGGTAGCTTTTGTCAGTCGTGTAAAGAGATGAAGACCTCTCTGTTCTCGGGCTTAAGGGGCTTTATCTACCTTGGGCAGGAGCATCACATTCCCCTAACTGTCATGGATGGCGTTCGAGTGAGAGGCAAAAGAGAGGCTCCAGCTTTTATTTAATCACAATTCAGGAGAAGATACGGTTGAAAACATTAACCCAAAAGCACACACAGAAAATAACAAATAACAAATTATCTCTATTTAGCACATAACAGAGGTAAGCCCACTAACCTGACTAGCTAATGAGGCTGGAGCCTTATGGAAGATCACTGTCTCCTTGGCCAGCCAGTTAGGCCTTGAAGATGGTGCTGAGTGACACAATACCAACACGTGCGTTGAATTGGAGCAGCAGCCTGCAGATAAAACCTGCTCAATCTGCACAACGCGTGCTTGTAAAACAGCGAGCGTGTTCATTACAGATCCCGCCGCTAGGTCAGCCTTCTTAATCACAGAAGCAACATAATAGGCTGCCATTTTTGCACCTTCTGCATTAACACGGGATCGCGTTACATTATTATTATGATCTGCTGCAAAGGATAAGCCTTTAACACGGGCTTGGGAAAACGGAAGTCCCCTTTTTGTGAATGTTCTTCTGTCGCTAGCAGTGGTTAGCATTCCCCCGATAGACACTGATCTATTAGCAGCAAATCCTTCTTCTCACGCTCGGCATATAGTCCTTAAAGGACACAGAAGGGCGTGGCCAAGTCAGGTGACAGGCTCATTCATTCACTTCACCTGTGCCTTTTTGATGATAGAATAAGAGTCAGTTTTGTTTTTTAGCCAAGGAAATGTGCGCAGCTCCTCGTTCCTGAGCTTTTACTTCCCCTTTTCTCTCAAAGTGAAGCTACCATCTTGTTCAGCGCATTTCCACTCCCATCCCAAAATAAGGAGCCTATTGCTTCCTCCGATCCAAATATCGCCCTTACCATAGAGCTCTCGTGTACTTCGTGTTTTAACTCATGGCTGTATTTGGCGCCTTACAGCAGAGTCGGCAGAACTCCTACAGGACTTGGATTTGTATCCATCACCAATTTTAGCCTGCTCATCAATCCTGACAATGGGCGTGTGCCCCAGGGTCATAAAGCTCATGCAGGGAAATTAATCTAATACAGCCTCTAATCGGAGGTGGAAAGTTCAGGTCCAGAAAGTAAAAATCCAAACCAAGATTTTGTTTCAACCAACCAGACAGACAAAGATTCACAGTTGCAGAATGCTCAACTGGTTGGCTGAAACAAAATCTTTGAATGGATTTGTACTTTCTGGACTTGAACTTTCCACCTCTGCCTGATATCAAATTGCCTAGACTGATGCCACAGGTGAGGGTCCAGATTAGATTCTTCACTGTAATGATTGGGTTCTCAGACCTGGGAAGGTCAATGGGAGACATAGCATACTGGAGTAAAGGTTTCATGTCGGGGAGAATCCTTGCACCATCAGCAAAGGCCAAAATCAGCAGCATTTAATGCAAACACAATTAGACAAGCATATTTACTCTACCTTGATAACATCTCTTTTTCTAGAATTTGATACATTGTACAGTGTTTTAGCAGACCAAATTAAATGGCATAATCCAAATATCTGTAACCCTGTATTAGAAGAGAGGTTGGAAGATTGAACATAGAAAATAAAATACTGAAAAATTCTTTCAGGCCACAGGAATGTTTTTGTGTTTGGTCTGCACTTGGTTTGCCGGAAAAAGCTGAATCTGCAAAAAAAGGATATTTGTGATCGTCCCTGGTATGACAGCACTGATCACATGATCGCCTGCATCGTGTCAGGACCTTTCAGCATCATAAAACAAAGTAACTTACTTGACATAAATACTGGCGTCTTTTGATCTGTTGAGACTTGAGCTTATATGGAGGGGTTGAAAATGGGTTTCTAGGACAAACACTCAATCTGTAAACAGCACAAATGTGCATAATGAAGTCTGCTCGCCTTGGCTTTATAACGAGGGATTTCTGCTAACCTCCTACACATGTAGCAGAGCATCACACCAGCCTGCTCTAGGAGTGTGATGTAGGCTACATCAAGGGCGACATGTCTCCAATATCGTATGCCAGTGGAACCTTTCAGAAGAACCACTGCCAATTCGATGCACTGCTAATTAAAGGAGAGGAGATCGCCTTGAGTCACTAGCCAATAGGAGGACAAGAAATAGAACAGCCGTGAATGTACAGTAAGAAGCTCATCTAACTGCAAATTGATGGAGAGAAAACCAAGCAATGATCACAAAGGACAGGTTTGGGAGAAAATGAGAAGTCAGCAGGTTTCCTGCTCAGAAACATCTGGATGATGCAGTGCAGATAATAGTACAGGGGGCAGATTTGGGACATGCTTTTGAACAGTGACAGCGGGCTACCCGTGTGTGACATACTTGGTAAACTGGTAAATGCTGACACTGGATCCTTAATACAATGAAATAAAGCTTTGGACAGCGAGAGTCCACCACGGAAGTTTACATCCTTAAGGCATAGCAGCATTGTAATCATAGAGAGACTTTTTGCCATTTTGAGGAACATTGTACCAATACAAAAATAGCTAAATATCAACCTGAGGTATGAGTAAATAGCATAATGCTTTTATTAGCACAGGCATCCTAATAGCTTTTATTATACTTTAGCACATAACAGAGCTGAGGACAGGATGTTCCGGTCACACGCTTCCTTGACGCCTTCTCCCTTTCCTCCAGCGCTAACCTGACCTCGCCTGTTTTTCACGCAGAGATTATGCTCTTCAAAGGGATCCCTGCTGGCACCTTCTCCTTTTTCTTCAGACTCCCCCATGCATAATCGAGCCAACTCTGCCAAAATATGAGCAAAGCCCCTCTGTGGCTTTGCGGAAGTGGCCGCGTCATCACCGGGGTCCCGGGGCCGGTCCACGCGAGCCGCGTCCATGCGGCCTGACACGCCACTGGCTTTTGTAGTTACTATGTCTTCTCAGAAATGGATTTTCCATACCAGTGCATTCACAATAAGGTCTGCCTGTCCCCTGCCTTACAAAGCCAAAGAGGTCAATGATGGATGGCGCCAGTCGGCTGTCCCGTTGCAATCTGCTACAGTGTCTGCATCCTATACTCACAGTTAACAGTGTTTGTACTGTGGGATTAGTACCGTATATCCATCCACCAACTTTTTTCATAATCGCTTTTTCGATACACAGCCTAAAGCTTTTCACAGGACATCCAGGATGGGACTCCAGTCCAGTCTCACATGGACAGTTTAGAGATGCTGATTCACTTAGGTGCACAGTATATGGATTGATGGGGAAGGCCATGCAGACACTGGCAGAACATGTACACACATCTCTGGGAAGCAAGGCCCCAGTAGTGGAGGTGTGAGTCTAGAGTTATCCTAGTGCGGCTGTGGAGTTTCAGAGAGTAACAGGTGCAGAACCTCCATTAGTCTCACTTAAACATCAGAACATCTTATTAATGGGACGTTTAGCAGTTTCTGTTTATGCTGTGATCAGGTACAAAATTGGTAGAAGATCAGGTCCTCTCACGCTTGTAAACATCCTTTTTAACCGCTATTCCCCCTGCTGGCTGTAGACCCTTTTTCACGAACCGTTTCTGACAGTCCGATTAAAAATATTCTCAAATCCATTCGTTTCATTTTTGGGCCAGTTTCCAGGGCCAAACGGACGATTTCCGAGCAAATTAAGTTTACAGCCACGTACTCGCTACAGAATTACATTACTGCCGTGTCACGTTTCACCGGGACGAGAAGAAGGCCAAACAAATGCCTCCTGCCAAGACAGGATTATTTTCAGCCTGTCTTGTGCTGTTAAGGTTTTCATTTTTTTTTTTTTTCAGAAAACACCATGTTTTTTTTTTTTTTTAAGAAACGTTTTTGTTTTTTTTTGTTAGCACCATTACCAAGAATGTAATGAGTGTAAATTAGACATTCTGTTGGATATTACAATTTTAATGGTGTGAAACTCTCCAATTCTGTTGGCTACCTTCCTAATCTACACTAAATCTCTATGCAACCCAAAATTACCGCTCTGGGCTCATGCCATCTTTGCTGTTATGTTCTTTCACGGAGACAGACGTGCCCAGAAAAAGACTCTCGGGGGAAATGTTGCGTTATAATCCTAAAATCTCATCATGAGACCACCGATTTGGTAGCTTTAATAACCCACCTGGGCCGATGCAATCTGCGTGAGACATGCTTTATCGATGGGACAGACACTGATGTATTTCTCTTAATGTTAATGTGGCGGTGATGAAGAGAGAGAGAGAGAGAGTGAGAGAGAGAGAGCGCGCGAGAGCGAGCACACGGGCCAATCAGAAGTTTTGGCAGGATTCTGCATAACAGCTAGCGAGCCCCTCCATGAATTGAGATAAATTAGTCGTTTGCACTCCCCGATGGCTTGAATCAAATTACTGTTAATTGAAAAGAATGTCATTCTAATTGTAATGTTACGGTACTTTATTTTATAGTGGCATGAAAAACGGATGGAATATTTAGTGCTTAGTAGACTTTGTTTATATAAGTGTGACATTTCAGGCATAAGAAATGGACCGTATGTCATGTGCCGAATTTCGCTGTGGCTGCTAAATCTCACCACAGTCGCATGAACTCGTCATGGCCCTTAGCTGCTACTGGGTAGCTGTCAATGCCCATGAGTGCGCTGGCCCATTGCTCGGCTGATTTTCTACTACTCTGCGATTATCAACGGCGGGTCTGGAGGAGCGATGGCTGCTGTTCCCACTGCGCTGGATTGTGCATTAATGCGGTGTGATGGGGGGTTTGCTCATGTTCATGGACTGAAGCGACGAGGGAAGAATAGGTAGCTCAATCTAGCAGCTAACCCATTAAATGCATGACACATGACAACAGCGAGTCACCGGTGATGCACAGTGATTAAAGATACAAAAATAAATATTCATTCAGAGAAAAGAGGGGGTACTGAAAATTATATTTCTGAATTAGATCAATTATCAATTAACAAACATCACCCAATAGGGAATATGACCTCATTGATGCATTATTCATTCATAATACTTATATAGTTACTATTGTCTATAAACTTTTTTTTACTAGGTAAGACACATTTACCCAGTGTTTACCTAAATATTGTGTCATGTATTCTAAATTTTGGTATTAATGCACATGAAAATGATGTTTATTCACTGGTGCAGCTTTCTTCTGCCAGTCATACAGAACCTGTTTCAAAACACCATTCATTGTAAAACTATTAACAATTAATTAACGACCTTCCAGCTCATGGAATTCTGGCCTAGACCTTGGATTACAAGGTTAAATGACAAACGCACCAGATGGATCAAGCAAGACAGGAAGCTTTAACAGTAAAGCTGAGACATTAGACTTTCCAGCTGCTCCAGAAATGACCTCCGGTCCGTTTTCAAAAGAATAATCCTACTACCTTCACCTGGCAATTTTAAAGTGGATCCATCACCACAAAGCAGAACTGAAATTAACTGCATTTCCTCCTTCCACAAACGGCGTGTCACGTCGCACGGGCCTTTGTGACACATTTTGTGTTGAATGCTGTCAGCTCTGTTCATTCAGGACAAGAGCATAACAATGACTCATTTCATTAGTACTTTCACGCTCTTTTCAAGTGGCATTAAATTTAAATGTTCTCATCCCACTTTCATGACTGATCCATCCTGCTGTGAGCTTTATGGTTCACATGAAATAATTATTTCCCATTCATAAAAGTTAGCTTTCATGCTGCTGCCAGAAACATTATTACATTTTTTAGCACTATTGCAGCATCAAGTCTTTCAGTTCTCATTCCTGTTCTTCACTTAATAAATACTATGCATCCATCCATAAGCCCTTCTCCAGTATAGGGTTAGTGTTGATGCTTTGGTGATAGAATCTCACCGGTACCAGACAGCATAGGCCACAAGGCAGGGGATACCATGGATAGGATGCCAGGGGGGTGGGATTCCAAGGGCCCTCACTTAGGGGGCCCCAAGTTATTTGGAAACTAATTAGATTGGTCAGGTTTGGAGGCCCAATATTATATGCTTTCACAAGGCCCAAAATCTTTAGAGGCACCCCTGACTATCCATCCATCCATTTTCCAACCCGCTTATCCTAACAGGGTCGCAGACCCCTGACTATAATTACTATTTTATTATTAACTACATTCGCATCTAAACCAAAACATGAAGTTGATCTTTTTTTTTATCATTCTTACACTCTTCTTACACACCTGTTCCTCAGTGTCTTTTATCATTCATTTGCTATTTTCCATCTTTCTTTTCCTTTTTACACGAACAACAAATTTGATTTGCAGCGTATGAATATTTCATTTATGTCAGCGTGATAAAGTGCGCTCCCTCACAGCATAACCAGCACAACCTTGCAGCTGTAATGATGTCTTCCTGATACAGAATGGTCTGCAAAATGTTTTTCTTTCCTCCCATCTGTCAACTACAAGGTGGCACTCAAAGTCAAAAGCACTTTTGGAGACGATGCTCTAAGAGCCCTGACCAAGGCTGCGGTAAACATTACTATCACAGAGCCGTAAGAGTCAGACCACAATTAATGTGGTTTGCTGATGGCAAGCCACCCTCTTGCAACCACTGTTAATAAGCACACAAGAATAGAATAGAATAGAATTCTATTCAATAAAGAATATAATTTCTTTATTGTCACTGCACAGGTACAACATAATACAATAAGATATACTGTAACTAATACTTTCATTAAGAGACAAACCGACAGAAATATAATAAATATATTATACATTATATATATATATATATATATATATACATACATAAAAGAATATGAAAGAAAATGAGACAATGCATTTGAAATCATTGCTATGGGATAGACAACCTGTGTTGCTGTTTTTCTCCTGGTATACAACTATTTGGAAATTATTTTGGAAATGTAGTTTTTTTTTCCTTTGAAGAGCTCATTGGTTGTCCAGCAGAAATTACTTTGTTGGGCTTTGCAATTGGTTACTTTACTTCAACACCCATTTTCTCTTAAAGTTTTGGTGATAGTACAGGTGAGATTCTATCTGCACCTTCCCTTCAAGCACTGCTGTTTCAAGTTCCGTCACATGCGGAATGAGGCATGGTGTTTACCAATTCTATCATATCAAACAGGAGTTTCAGTCATGGCGATGAGACCCATAGTGGGTGGGATTTACATTACATTCATTACATACATAAATTAACCAGTGAAAGGTGGGTTAAACTTGACTGATAAAGCACTAAAGTCCTACCCTTATTTCAGCCACCACAACTCTGTAGCACCCACTACAGCCAGGAGTAATAGTGGGATTTCTCTACACTGACACTAGTAAATAGAGGTTGGATTTTCATAGTCAGTAGACAAACAAGTCTTACCAAGCAAGTGGACCTAAATCTGGTGTTCATTCATTGTTGCTTAATAGCTATAATAATTTATACCGTGGTGTTCTTAAATTGTCAAATGTGATTGGTCAGAAGAATGTTGAATGTGTAGATCATTGGCCCTAAGGCAATTTGTTTCAATTACGATTATTGTAGGAATGAGAAGGAGTATTGGGAATCTTTAATTTGTATCACAATTTGATTTGATCAATCAATTATTATTTATTTTGTTGAAATTAAAATGTGTTTCAGAAAAATTCACAAATTTTACCATGGAAACGTAATTACACAGTGTTTCGTCCTGCCTGACGGGTGCTCCTGACCCTCCTGTGTCCTCCCTAATGTGGCCCTGATGAGCCACGCCTGTTGCTTGTTACCCCTCGTTAGTGTGTATTGTGTTGTGTTTGTCTCGCCGGTCCCAGTACGGTAATTGGTGTCACTCCTCCTGTCTGCCCGCGTCATTCCCCGCACTAGCTTTCTCACTTTTACCCCTTGCAGTCTCGTTTGTTTCCCTGCCCCTATTCAGTTAAATAAAACCCCTTTTTGTTCACCAACTGGCTGCCTTCGAGTCCTTCGTCATGACAAAAAATGAATGAAATACCAAGAAAGTAGAATCTCAGAACATACATTTTTATCATTTTTTTACTATCAAAAATCCAACTACTGAATAACGGAGAAAAAAAAGCCACACACATTACAGGAGGCACAACCTGACTAGGAGGTGCTATCTGTCTGGGATGTAACACCAGAAAGGCTGCTTGCCCAATGCAGTCATCTACATTATGTTTGTAGTTCTGTCTTTATCGCTGGTGCTGCTACCTTTGGATATTGATAAAGTTTAAATTTTGGCTGATTAAATCGGCCACAACTCAGACCAATGTCAGTCTTGATTTTCAAGAAACATTGGCAATTACTAATATGTTAATGTTGTGCATCCCCAACACCTTACATTTGACTTTCCAAGATAGTTAGCTACCTCAGTGTTTTGACCATTACTATTGCAATAAAAAGCAACATCTTGCACTCCAAAACAGAGGCATTCCCCAAAAGCATCATAACACAAAGATTATCGTAACAATTAGAGAAAGCATTTTGTGCTACAAAACAGAGGAGAGTTTCCCAAAAGCACAAAAATTATGATGTAACATTTCCTTTATGAATAGTTATTCCCCGCAATCCCACATTTCAAAGATTTGCATGGTGGCATCTATAGCATGTGAACGTGAAAGCGCAACCCAGAAATAGAATTATCTTTACTTTATTGCCAAAAGTAGTTTCTGACATTACATATCGGTGCACTGCAACTCGGCTGAAACGTAGTGAGACAGGAAAAAGCATACAACCCCCAGAATGCTATGGTGTTTTTCGTGATCTCATAACGCTGCGACAATGTGCGATGCGCCTGGTTTTTACTTCTGTTACATGAATGACTGAATCTATGCAATCTTGTGAGAATATACTACACATTTGCCACTAAAAATGAAATAATAAAGTGTTGACTCATTCTCGTTTTTGTTTGCAAAGCGATTGAAAGCAGCTGAAAGGTAGTGAGACGGGGGAAAAGCATACAACCCCCAGAATGCTATGGCACGGATAAACTATATATATGCCTGAAAAAGTGTGCTGAGTTTCATGAGCGCAGCCGTCACCTGGAGCCTGCAGTGACCTTCTAAACAGGTCTGCAATGTTACGTAAATGGAGGCACCCCACCTATCATTTGACAGTCCATAACTCCAAGTAGGAGTGACAGAGGAAGACGGTCCAAAGGTTCCTGAAACTAGACAGTCTGCTCTTTAATCCCATGCATACATGTACATTAAAATCATGCCTCCTTCATATCGGACCAGCACATTTTCAAGATGAAAGATTCCAAAATTTGGACCAGTGATGAATTTCATATTAGAATCAATTAGCAGATAACTTCGCGGGGGAGTCACGTAGGAGGACGGTTCAAAGTTTTCCGGATGCTAGGTGTCTGTGGCTTAAAGTCCCATCATACATGTCCGTTAAAATTATGCCTCCTTCATACGAAATTTGCATAATTTCGTGAAATGTCCTCACTCTGCCAAAAAGGTAGTAGATCCTCAACCCCATACTGAATGCTCAAAAAAGGTCGAGGGGTCTCTCTTAGAAAAAAGGTCATAACTCCGGCTAGGTTGGGGCTAGAGGTCTGAAATTTGGAATAATGATAGGGGAGGGTGGTCTGCCAAATTGGAGGGCTGTAGCCCAAACGGGAAGTCATTAGCCCTTTAGTGTCGGGTGGTCTCAAGGCTGACCTGTGTGAGCTAGAAGTCTCAGATTTGGGACAGTGGAGCAGTATACAGGGAGAAACCACATACTGGACATTCAGCAGCCTGGCCCTAAGCAGTGGGCAGCAAACCACTTAAAGGTACTTGTGCCCAAGGCCGTGTGACCGAGAGGTCTGGATTTTCTAGGGCTTACAGGTGGGACATTGAAAAACAGATCTGTAAAGTTACATGGACGTCTGACTTACAGAAATGTTTTTATTGGCCCTCAAAGTCAGTGACCTCGGCAATGTTAAGTCAATGGAGGGAACCCCCACTGTGTAACTTTGCTTATGAACAACGTAGGGAGATGATTCCTGAAACTGTACAGTCTGCTCTTTAATCCCATCCTTACATTTCCGTTAAAATTATGCCACCTTCATATCGAACAAACATGTTCTATTTGAGAGTGGCGGTACAGCTGGAACATCTTGGTGATTATCCAGCTTAAAAAACAGCTAGAATTGTAGATAGCTCATATGGATTTTAAAGAAACAGCACACTATTGTGTCCATCAATGTCCATTGAGAAGCATTCGGAGGCATTGCAGAGAACTAATATTATTCTCTATTTTAGCAATCGACAAACACCATAGCATTCTGGGGGTTGTATGCTTTCCACCCCCCCCCGTAAAAACACCATAGCATTCTGGGGGTTGTATGCTTTTCCCCGTCTCGCTACCTTTCAGCTGCTTTCAACCGCTTTGCAAAGAAAAACCAAAAGGAATCAGCACATTATTATGTCACTTTTAGTGGGAAATGTGTAGTATATTCTCACAAGATCGCATATATTCAGTCATTCATGCAACAGAAGTAAAAACCTGGTGCTGTTTTGCACGGTCGCATCGCACATTGTCGACAGCGTTTTCATATCGCGTCCCCCAGTCACCAGTTAGCGCTCATAGTGGCGGTGTTACGCACTGCGCATTAAAATACAACGCTTCACTACAGGGTAGTGAAGCGTTGTCCTAACACCAAAAAAATACCTAAAGCGTGATCGCAGCATGTATGAATAGATTCTTATGTCGTGATGGCTGCACAAAAAGTCGTGAGATCGGGTTGTGCATTGAATCACCACCTTAATAATCGATTCAACGTGATACATAAATGTATCTTTATATTTTAAGTCGATACATTTTCTATAACTGTCCAGCCAGACGAATCACTGTAGAAAAAATGTGTGATGAAATGTAATTCTGTAATTCTAACTTAAGTAAGGGTTAATGCATTGTATAATATCAAATAAGAAGCTGCAGAGGGAAAAAAACCTGATGTTTACACCATGCTTTCTGCTCATTGGTCTTGCACATTTGTACCAAAAGACATTATTTTCATATTCATATGCTAAAAACACGTGAGATCATCCACAAATATTTCAGTGATCACTTTGCATGGATACTTTAGCCCAAACCATTTAAAACTTTTCTTTATTGTGACATGACTAGCTTTTAAGCTCTTATGGCGTTGTCAGGATGGCCGAGTGGTCTAAGGCGCCAGACTCAAGGTTTCTGTCCTTCCCTTGTGGGGTTTCTGGTCTCTGTATAGAGGCGTGGGTTCAAATCCCACTTCTGACACAAGCTTTTCAGTCAGCTATGTCAGCAATTATTCCGGGACAAGCAGGTCGTGCAGTGGTTAGGGATGCTGGTTCGAGTCCCCGACCTGCAAGTACCAACAAGATACCCTGAGCAAGGTAGCTGCCCCCTGCTTTGTCACATGGGTTAAAAGCAGATGACAGATTTTGTTATTTTGTTGCTGTGGTCTGTCAACAATGACGATTAATCACCTTCACTTCACTTACAAACAGACAATTTTTGAATTAATGGGAGGTGTTTGGGTCGTACCTAAGCAAAATGTTTAATTATTGGTGGAGGAAAGCAGTTCTACTAATAAATGCATTTTTTGCATTTTGTCCACCATCAGTGCAATGAAACACACCATCATCCTGTTTATGAAAGAAGAACTGAGGACTAAGCTTTAGAGTGCTATTCGAGGTCATGCATATTCATTTAGCTACTAAGCCAATGCATTTAGAGTAAAGGTACCTTGCCTCAAGGTAGCACAAACGAGCTGCACTGGGGATTCAGCCGGGCACGTTTGAGGTCTTTAATTCCCATAATACCTACAGCTCTGTGGTTTAACTTGATTAATCACTGTATCCACCAAGAGACCTCTGCAAGTTCACTCCCAGTAACTGCCTAAGGATAGCTAATTGGAGAATGTTAACCGATTTCCCTAACCAAGTTCAAAGATTACTTACAAATTTGTCTGAAACATTTAAATAGGACTATTGCATGTCCCTTTGCACCATGAGAGGGCTATCGACGGAATGGTATATGCCAGTGGCACCCCCACTGTACGCCAAATACGCACACTTTGTATCCTAGCTATACCACAAGACAAACACGGTTACCCAGACTGCTTATTATAAATGACTTTGGGCTTGTTTTTCTGGAAAATTGCTGCAGGACTGTTGCAAACTTCGCCTGCGGGTATCCTACACTGTGAAACAGGGAAATTCACACACATACAAAATACAAATGTATAACAAAACAGGATATGGAGATTGAAGCAATTGGGACCAGGAGAGATCTTTCATTGTAAGGTAGGCGAATTTTATTTTTTTTTTTCAAATCAGTGCATAAACATACACAAAAGTTTGGTTATTGTTATGGCGCATACAGTATAATGAACTATAGTGACCAAGAAACACATTTGTTATAGTATTATCTGATCAACAGTTTTTGATTCTTTCAAAATATGTTTAAAATCCTTGGATGCTAGCCCTCCATTACTGAATTCAGTTCAAGTAAGCCAGGTAGATATTGATGTTTTAATGAAGTTATTATTTCATAATGGCTTCAAATACATGATTTAAAAATGCATGACATGTGATAACTACTCAGTCTACTGGCACAACAGCACCAAAAAAACATTAGTATTAAGACATTGAAGCGTAGAATCATACAGGGTGTCATAACTCAGGAGCAGGAATGACCCACAAGGCAGCAAGTATCAGGGGAATCCCTCCAAGGGGACGTTTATTTACAACGGTGAGCAGGACGGAAAGACGCAACATGTAACAATGACCGGACTGATGCACACTGTACTAGGAAGCATTTAAATCCTGGGGCAACGAGAGGAGTGAACACCAGGCAATAATTATCAATCAACAAGAGGAAAGTCTAACAAGACTCAGGTGTTGCTGATTTAGAGGGAAACATTGGGATCGCACATGCTGGGTGGGACTGGACATGACACAGGGCTGGAAGGAGTTGACGCTTTCATTGGAGCTCCGGTAGCAGGCAGTGGTGGCTTACAGGCTATGGGGGGTGCAGTGTAATCTCTTGGTGTTTGCTGTGCTGTGCCCGTTCCACGTTGAATGATTTCGAGTTTAAAACTCAAAATTGTTTCAACATTAGGCTGTAACCGAAATATTACGACTTTATTCTCAAACCCCATTACGCTATTATTTTTTCATCAATGCCCTAAAATGCCATCATAGATATGGCAGTAGAAAGAAAGTATGTTTATAATTCAACCCGACTCAAACTCTAATATTAATAAAGACAAAATGATGCCCAATCTGCTTTATACACTTACATTTTATTTTTACTTACCCGAATATCATCAGCCCGCGCATCATTGGTGTGCGTGATATGAATGAAAATTTGTCGGACACCCCAGTATCCGCCCCAGTATCTGCTTAGACAGCCATTTTCTTCACTCCGCGAATGATGTCACTACTGCTGACCCTCAAGTACTTCTTGCCACCTTCTAGTCCCATAATGCGGGAACCATATGATCTTTCTGCCAAATGATTAGCAGCTTCTCTAGTTTTCAGGTCACTAGTTGGTGTTAGTTAGTTATCAGCAGCTAACACCTGAGATACTTATCTATAGTATAGTATAGTATAGCATAAAAATCTTCACAGATAAATGTTATTCATGTGCAAGATAATTATAACCTTAATTTGAGTTTCTTCCGTTCTCTTTTCCAAATGATCATGATCGATAATATGTCACCTGCACATTCACCACTGTTTACAGCCTCTCCATCATAAGTGGGAAACAGATGCATTTGTACTTCTTAAAAATGCACCGGTTGTGGCTGCTGTCCATGATCGGGCTTCTCACAGCTCTTCCCGGGCACTTATGGAGCTCCCCCATGATCGGGCTTCTCACTGCTCTTCCCGGGCACTTATGGAGCTCCCCCATGATCGGGCTTCTCACTGCTCTTCCCGGGCACTTATGGAGCCCCCTCTTACCGCAGTGCTATTCAGTACCCTACCTTTCCCTTCTTACACCATATTCCTCAACATTCCCCGCATGTAGCATAAAATGGGCTCTGAGTTGTTACGGAATATTGTAAATGTTGGTAAGTAAGTAAATATTGGGGGAATCATCGATAACACTGGCAAACCTGGGACTTGCAAAACCAGCCATGCAAGAATAGCTTGTCCCTAAAGTCGGAAGAAGTGCAATTATGGCAGATGTGGCAACTAGGATTTAACAGACCAGTGGAGCAAAGTATTAAGGAGATAGGGTTAAATGTTGTTCTTGAAAATCAGCACAAATGCTGCCAAACTACGGCTAGGATCCCAAAATTTTCTTTTAAACTCCACAAGTTAAGGTGGCTATTTGAAGTTCAGCTGTCAAAAACTGGCAATTAAAATTTTGCATATAAACTAATGAACACGTTGAGTTAATGCCATATTGTGACTCCTCTGCATTGCAAGTCCACTTGGAAGAGAAGCACGACTGTTTCTTTTCCCCGGATTTCCTCAACCCAGGGACAACACTTTCTCTATGACCTAACATTGGCTCTGATACCTATTGAACAACTAACTCTTGTCCTTTTTTTAATCTCCTTTTCACCACAGTGGAGTCTCTTGGTGCAGAATCCTAATTAGACGAAGTGCCCCTAATGAGCTTAACAGCGCCGTTCATTACACCAGGCTTCAGAAGCCATTTAGATGGCACGTTGAGATGTGGGCCTTTAATTGTGGCCTCTGTTTGCAAGTTTATTCCCATTCTCTTACACACATAGGCTGGTGTTGTAAGGGATACCAACAGGGCTCAGTCCCCTTCTTAAGATGCATGGAAAATGTAGGTTTTAAAGTGATAGTAAAATGCTTTGTAAATGATGTGCTTGTCTGGGAAATAAGGTGCAGAGAGCATCTGATGTGGGTGATTAAAGGGAAATGATGCTGTTTTTATTAGCTGCAGAGTTAAAAAATAATAATAAATGAGCCAAGCTACCTACAGACACGATTTTACTTGTCAGCTAACTCTAACGCCCTTGATTACCTAAGTGAGGTCACAGGCAGTGGCCTGGCTGTACGATGGACCCTGAGGGCTGGCTTGGGAAGCCCCACTGCTGTTGGCGATTGCACAGAGCTGATTGCCTCTGAAAAGCATACTCTTTGTTTGGTTTCCCTTACTTTGGAAAGAGCAGGGATTCTACTTGTTTCTCGTCGCCATGCTTTCTTCCAGTGCTGTCTCCCATTTGATGTGTGACACGTCTCCACCTGCAGCTGACAGCTAAACCATCACCTCCGCTATCAGTCCCCATTCTGTCACACTGTACCACAAATCCAGCCCCACTAAAGGCCCCAGGCCTCTCATTTTGCCGCTCCTCTCAATGCGTGTGACAGAATAAGTCTGAAACACATAACAGATCTGCGCCGTCTTTCATTCTGTCCATCAGTAAGCAAACCTGCCGAACAGGTAACAGATGCTTTCAGCAGATATAGTTGTCTTAGTAGAGTGTCGCTGTTTTAGTAGAGGCAGAATTTTGATATGATGATGGTTACAACTGGAAATATTCAAGCCAAATGTCTGATTCCAAGGTCTGGGCAAATGGAGGTAGGCACTGGTTCCAGTTAGAAATCCAGACAGGCGTTAGACTTTCACTACAGTTAACCATGGTATGTCCACAGTAACCCCATGACCTCATGTCATTCTTGTGTGTTGTGAGCTAAAGCAATGTATTTAATAATTGTTTTAATTGTACTTCAATTGATTGCAGTTGTTGGGAATTGCAATTTTGCAGTTTTAATTCAATTTGGTCTGTATTTGGATTCATTATGTATGGGGCATAGCCCACAATTTGTGGTCACGTCTTTCTTTGCAATTCTCTGTCTCCCATTTTCTGTTGCTTGATTTAAAACCAAATTTCAGTTTCATTTTAAAGACATTTCTTTATTAGATGGAACGTTTTTCCAGACTCCTGACTACCCATGCCAAGAAAGATGTCTGTTAGCAGGAAGAGGCTGATCCCCTCCGTCTTACTTTAACCACCTGACATGGCAAAGAGGTTATATCCATGGCCACAGAAACTCTGACTTGGCAGTCTTGAGTTCCCAGTGGTCCGATGGCTATACAACTATACATGAAGAAAGGCAGCATGTAGTTGGTCTAAGTCTGGACCTGTGCAATAGTATTTTGCATTTGTCTCCAAAATCATTTAATGCTGGACTATCCTTTTCTACACCAGTATATTTTCATGTGGTGATGTTGGTGTCCTGCCGTGTATTATCAGTGGTATTGAAGGGGTTATCTTCCCTTGGCTTTTTAGGGCATTGATCTAAGGTCAACTATGAGTCAGCTCAGATTGTCAAACCTCACGATACTGTCAATAGAGCAGGAAATTACTAATCAGTTGGACTCTGATGATGTTATTAGCAAATTCGCTTCTCATAAAGCTCGTAGGGTCCCGTTGTAAATCTGCCGTGTTGTTTTTGTTTTAGCTTTATGGAATAAAATATACAATTGAGATGTAAGGCTTAAATGTGCATTTAATTTGCACCATTTTAGTACTTTTTGACATGGGAATGGGGTGGCACCCACTAACGCTAGTTACGCCACTGCCACCCAGTCACAGCAAACGGGGAAAGATCCCATAAGGGTCACTTCAGGTGAGAGTGCTGCAGATTACTGACCCTGAGTGAGATGATATAGCGGATGGAGGTTTGGGGGGGTACTTCTATAATGTCTTCCTTGCTATTTGTATGGACAGTCTGTGTTCCTTTGACCGATCGGAGTAGGATCATAATTTTGTCGACTTTCCTCTTTTTCAAGGACACGGGGTACTCTTAGCTGCTATCCAGGGAAACATAACTCTTTGTATATTTTCTCTAGGTGTGATCGACAAGCGCGTCTCCAGTCCGACGGAACTGCCTGGTAAGCTTGCGTCTTGTTTACAGGGCTCACACTTGTATCAGTTTATATTTCCACCCATTAGTCGGTTGCTTCTGTTTCATCGCACATATCATTTAATATGGCTCTGCGTTTTATTCAGATCTTTTTCCTTATGTATCTTGTTCAGTGGTGGTTGAGCAGGAGCCTTAATATGACTCAACCCTGTAATCCTCATGTGACAAATCTGCCTCCATAACTGTTGTCATTCATGTCTCTCTTCCACACCCGGAGCTGCTGTATAGGTCTGACGCCCTGTAAAACCGTGCCACTCCAGTCTTGATTCCTTTATATGTGTAACAAAGTGTATGTGGGTTCTTGAGTTTGCAAGTCCCTTCAGGAAAACAGTTATACAGCCTGAACATGGTTTCCAGATGGTTGTAACTCTTCAGTAGATACAGATATATTTTGAATGTCATTGAGGTTCTTTATGGTTGGTTGCCTCGGTCACATTGCACATGATGAGTACCGCTGCCCTCTTGCTGTCGGAGGAAGGTCATTCATTCCGATGACCCACAATCATTTGCAGTCTCAAGTCAGCCCACCTGGTGTGTTAAAGGGAACAAAAAAACAACTGTCTTTCCCCCCCTCTTTGTATTTTATCCGCTTGGTCTCTTTCTGTGGAGTTTTCTTATTTTTCTGTTTTAACACTGCTCGGCTTTCAATTCCCCAAAAAACCTCCCAGTTAGGAAATATTTAATCATGTCATCACTGCTTAATACTAACTGCTAATCCTGTGGATCACCGAAGACATACTTTTCCGTCCTAAAGTACACAACAGCTGAGTAATGGAAGCTGACATAACATTATAAGACCCCCTACTACTCCAGAGAAATACTCTTTGTTGGCGAATTTCACATTAACCAAATACTGTTTTAGTTATAGTGATTTCCATTTTTCCTTTAATTTCAAATGTTGTTATATGGTCATTATTATTATTATTATTATTCCCCCAGCCAATTATGACCATTATGTCTAATTCATTGTTCAATACATTATGGTATTTATGTTATCATATTAACCAGTGGTGTCATTGTTTCTATTTGTAGCATAATAGTAACCCAGGAAAAAATATAACAGAAATCTTTCTCCTCAATTACATTTCACCAACATTATATTCATGTTACGGATATAATCATTCTGTAAGACTGAGGACAAAAAAACCGAAATAATTAAAACACCCCCACCACCATTATCCTGCAAACTGGTTCACGTGTATTTCACATGAATCATATTACAATTAACAGGGATTAAGTAACAGACATCCTCAGTCAACGATAATACAAATATTTAAAAAATGTAAATGTATCGTGCAATTCTGAGAAGTAATATTTAAATGCTAAATGAAACATTGATCACTGATCTGGGTAAAGCCTCAGCAAACAAATGACTGAATGGGTACCCATCACATGGCACAAATTGGTCTGGCCTAGCCTGCACTTTTTGGAACAAAGATTATTTGCACAACGTGATGAGCATAGTGGGGTTTGTCGGGGACTCACAGCCATATACACAATGTTCCCAGAAAGGAAAATCGACACCTAATGTGCTGCAGCTACATATTCACTTCTCCCAAAAAACAATTTCCCTAAAAAGACCTAGTATCATATTCCCCTGGAATATAAAACTTTATTATTATTCACGTAGGTAACATATCAGCAGGAGAGTGTATTTAAGACGCCATTTTCTGTCATCTTGCAGAATCCAGGTTTGCTATTTACGTCACAATCTGTTTCCCCGGGGCAGCTACTGGGGAGAAGCTTAACATGTATCTGAAATAAAGCCAACACATTATTCGAGTCAAAAGCATACTTGGTATTATACTTTTATGTCGAAACTTATCTCCAGATGCCTTCAAATTAATTCGATATGAATATTTCGGTAATCTGTTTTTCATGTTGTGTGCAGAAAATTTTATCTCTGGTATCAGTTTAGGCTTGATTGTTTTGTTTAATGAGGCAGACGCGTTAAGTGGTAACTAATGGATTTTGCATAGAAAAATTAGACCTGTTGGACAAAATGATCATTTAATATGCTCATTTTTGTTATTTTGGTCACATACAAGAATAGCAGCTATGCAATTGATGCAGCTCTGTTTCTTGTACACATATGGAGGCAAAGTGTAATATTCCAGCGTATGATATTCCAGCATTTTGCAGATGTAATGGTCTGTCATATGGGTCTTATTTACTGAAGTCCAGACTGACCAGTCTGAAGTAGTCTCCCGTGTGACTGGTTTAACACAATGCAGAAATGATCCGTGAGGGAGGAGTCAGGGATACAGTCTGTCTGCCAAGGCCTGGCATTGAGCTAAACAGCTTGAACCAGTCTGTCATACTCCGTGAGCCAGCTTCCCTGTGGGGCTGTAGGTAGGAGTAACCAGCAGCATGGTGCTGAGAGGTGATGTCATACCTGTGTTGACAGAGAGATGGTTGGTTATTCTCTGACAATGGATTTACCTGCATAACAGTAGAGGAATGGTGACCCACTTAAAAATGTCATATTGTTGTTTCTTTGTAATGGACACAGTTCAGGTGTAACACTGGAAATCCAACCAAAGAGAGTCGAGTATTTTTACCAAAGTAAATTCAGTCTATGCCTTTTTTCCCTTGCTGTTCCAAAATCCTTAGCTTCACTCGCTGCATACACATGCTCAGACCTACTCTAGTTTAATACATAATTGTACCCTGAGGTTTTCAAAAGCCTTTCCATTTTATAACATAGTGGTTTTAGTTTTGACACTTCAGCGTGTCCGTGTTTGCTCGACACACAGCTCTAACTCGCAATTTAATCCTAAGAGGTCATTACCAAACTTAAACAAGTTGCCTAATTTTAACTGTTAACACCTAAGAACCAAATTTGAACTGCATTACACATGAAAGTGCCTTAATTGTACACTGTTGGAGCATCCAGTTTCCTGGGTGTGTACGATACTGTTGTAGATCTGTGTTCGTCTCTGGATGATATTTCCAGAGCTTAATTATGTAATTAATGCATAATAAATTCAAGGCTATAAAAATAAAATACCCAATAAAATTGTCCTCTTTATCTTGTTTCACATAAAAAAAGTGACTGGATGTTCTTCCAATAAAATATTTCTTTAAAATCCCCCCATTATAAAAGCAGCAAAATATATAGCTTAATAAGATGTATGAGGGCATGTATGAACCTAGCAATCTCATGTCCTAAAACATGTATTTTCTAAATGTCATCATCCACCAGATATAAGAAAAGAGACTTTATTTATAATATATTTATAGTTGTACACAAGTAAAATAAAATGCATATCTATACTTTAATTGCAGTCTCAGTGAACAAATAGACAGCATTCTTCATGAAATGCTACCCGTAACCACAGTTCAACGAAAAACATAACGCATGTCCAGGGAGAACAGACGTTGTCTTTACTATGATACTTATAAACATAAAAAAGCATTAAACAAATGCATTAATAAAAAATGAAAAGCGAAAGGAAAGAATAACAAACAAAAGAAGAGAGGATGAAGAGGAAACTGCCTCATTCTAGGCTTCTCCATAACCCCACCCCCCCCAAACATTCTTATGTTACCATGAGTGCATTTGTCAACAGAGGTCTGTAGAGTCATCGCCTTTGCAATGTGACCATCGAAAGGGAACGTAATGGGACTCAGAAGTGCAGGTCAGACACGTTACAGTACATACAACGAATGATTTGGGCACCAATTCAATATATACATTAGATCTGACATGTTATATAAAGGCATCCATTTGTAAATGTAACTTTATTTTTCTCATTCTGTCTTCTTGTCTACCCTCCTGTCCCTGTGCTCCGCACTTCACTTTTAGAGGTCACCTCGGAATCTGTGACATTGTCATCAGTGAGACAGTCCAAAACCAGTCCCCTGCAGTCCTTGTGTCCTAGCACATGGCACAGGCGAGCCACAGAACGAGCAGGAAGATAACTGCGTGGGCTTGCATTGAAGAGCCACTGCTTTTGAGACACTGAGAATCTGACTTTGGCTTTTTTGAGCACTTTTTTTTCTTTCTGGATGGGGCTGTGGAAGGTTCTACATTGTCATCTAATTCTGGATCTAGATTCCCTAAAGGCTGGTCTACATTGTTAGAGAAGCTCCCGACTGGACCATCATTCAAACTCTGTTTATTGTGCGTTCCATTCTTAGTGGTATCCACATCCAAGAACTTAGTTTTTGATATATTCTCCTTCTCCTTCAAAGGATTGTTGGTAATCTGCCGACTGTTATACAACGAGGGGTCTAGGTGTCCCTTGTTGGAGATGATTGAGGACTTATCGCTATCTGGGAGGCAGCACCTAGGAATGCCTTCCCACAGAGGGATCTCGGTGGAAGGGAATTTTCCAGAATGCGTTTTGGTACTAAAGATACTGGTCTGGACCTGCGAAGAGTTGTCGATACACCCCTCCAGGTCATTGCTTTTTAATCTTTTGAGGTCCCTGCCAGCTAGCCTGGGAGGAAGGTAACACTCCAGTTCTGAGCTGGACCCTTTGAATCGTTTGAACCAATCCCAGAGGGTTCTGGCCCTGCAGTCACATATCCACTGGTTCCCATTCAAGCGGAGGTACTGCAGGGATACCAGCGAATCCATTGTTTCACCAGAGAGTACTGTCAGGTTGTTGTAGAACAGGAATAAAGTGGTCAGCTTGCCCAGGTCATGAAAAGCCCCGGGCTCCACGAAAGTTACGCGGTTCTGGTGCAGCAGTAAGCGGTCCAAGTTGACCAGCCCATGAAACATGCGGTCCGACACTGTCTTTATTTTGTTGTTGTGGAGGAACAGGTAGGTCAGGTTGGCCAAGTCGATGAAAGTGTCGTCGTGCAGGGAGAGCAAGTTGTTGTCCTGGAGGTACAGGTACTGCAGTGAGAAGAGGCCCCGGAAAACCCTGACCGGGAGCTCCGACAGTCCACACCTGTGCAGGTGCAGGGTGTGCAGTCTAGATAACCCCTGAAAGGCGGTTTGGCTAATCATTCGGAGATTGTTGTTGTCCCCAATGTCCAGCTCTTCCAGCCTCTCCAGCCCATAGAAAGCCCCCGCGTCGATGTAGCTGATGTTGTTGGAATACAGCCACAGGACGGTGAGGTTGCGGCAGGAGCTGAAGCTGGTGGACCTCACCACGGTTAGCCGGTTACTCTGCAGGAAAATCCGCTGAGTCCGGCTGGAGATCTCGTTGGGGATGGCCGGCAGGCCCTGCTGTTGGCAGGCTACCGTGGGAAGAGGCTCGTCGTAGCATATACAGGTTGCCGGGCAGGCCTCTAATCCCGGAAGTGAGGGCAACCACAGCACCAGCAAGAGGAGCTTGGTTCCTGAAAAAGAAACGAGATGCCAATGTATATTTCACGTGACCCAAGCCTTCCACCACTCTATTACAGTAAAATCCAAAACTCATAAACATAAGTAGCATGAAAAAGCCTTGCTTCCTCACTATCATCAGAAATATGAGCACACTGGATCAACTCGTACGATGTGAGTATCATTTTAAGTGTGCAATTCATCTCCAAGGTCTGGCATACATTCCTATGGAAATTGTACCTCCGTCAAGCAAGGAGTGACGGGCTTGCTTTTAGAGTAATTCCGCAAGACACCTGTACGGAAAACTGAGAAAAATAGGGTGGATGGTGTAGCAAACAAGTCTATGTAAGATGGGGCCAAGGAAGCAATGGGGAGTTTTTTGGCACACTTGGGATAGACTAGGCTAGGTAAAGAGAACAATCAATCAAAGGGTGACCAAGTAAGACAATTATGAGGGCCTGATGACAATTTCCCTTCTCTCTCCAGGAACATCCTAACCCTTGTGCTATCTCAAACTCCTTCCTGCCAGCACAGGCTGCACACCTTGAATACCTGGATTCTCCAAACTCAGTGTGAAGCTGTCACAGACTGAGAATACCTCATAGAACCTTGATACAAAAAATTATGGGGGGATCCTTTGCAAAATCTGCCCCTACTAACAGCATGCATGGCTAAACACGTCTGAGAGTGGCCCGAGGACTGGGGTTTAGTCCTGAACCTGGATAAGTCTGTCGTGATTTGATGGAAAAATACATGTTGGATAGATACTGGACTCTATGAAATCATGCAGGCTTATGAGGAAGGCTTTGGACGGGAAGGCCTCCCTTCAAGGAGAATGGGTGGGACAATGCATTTCTCTGCAGGATTTGCTGATAATTGCATGCAGCTATGCATAGCGGCACACCAGCCTGGCCAAGTGGAGAGCAACCTTTTTTAAGCCTCTTAAAAACTGTATTTCTCTTGAAATCAGATCAGTTTGAAACAAGTTATTAGCGCAATATAACCCTGAATATTGAATTTTTTACATGCATGTTGTAGTATATTGTGAAAATTATTTACTTATTTAATAAAGTGCTTTATTTGAAATTCACACAGAAAACAAGCAACTTGAATAAAATATCACTACACTTCTACTACACTACATGACATTTAATGATGAGAGAGCATCACTCCTATCTTTGAAACGTGGTTGAGAGTCATTGGCGGTGTAATTATACATTTCTTATTAATTACTAGAGCCATAACTGCTAAAGAGAGAGTGGAAAAAGCCTTCCGGAAGGAGGGGGTATGCATTACAAGGTCCCTTTACACCTTCTGACAACCCTTATGAACATCGTTAAAAAAGAAAATACATAAAATGAAAGTAGGTGTGTTACAGAAGACCAGGTACTCTACCCTGAGAGGCTGAGATGAGGCTTGGAGGAGTCCCGCTTTAAAGAGCATATCACTGCTTCCCCTAACTTAAATATATGGATTTGGACGTTTCTCCTTGATAGCTTCAGCACTACATTACTTACTGCTGCTGAATTGCTGGAGATTTTCAAAACAGTCTGGTAGTAACAGATCGTCCGATTGGCTTAAACACCCTGAACTCAGTGTCCAATCCATAGCATCTTAGGTAGCAGGTGGATGGATCTCAAGCTGGATGACTTTGCCAAGGTGGGGATTCATTTAAAGTGGCTCTGTTTGCTGCAATCCTGGTCCAGGAAAGGACGTCAGCACTGTACTTTTGGCCCCTGAATATGGCACTTTCCACAAAAACAAATCACACGGCGTCGGCTCAAAGGTCGTGAAGCAGAACAAACGTGAGCCAAGGCCTCGGTCACGCGCTGGTGAGGCCGTGAGCTTTACAGGCTCCAGAATGCGCCGTGTCCCCCTGCACTCCTCCATGCCCCCACCTGTCTGCACGAAGAGTGCGGCTGAATGAGTGTTCATCTGCCTAATTAAATCCTGCGTCTCCTGTCATTCTCCAAACGTGAGCCTTATCCCTACTTTGTTCTCAATTGCTGCTTTATTAATTTAATTTCATTATTATGCAGATTTTCAGTTAGCTACTTAGTATTAATTGTGTTTTTTGCATTAAATATATACTATATATAAATCTAGCACACTATCCTAAATGAAGCTGCATTGTAAAAGGATTATTCTATCAACCATTTGCATATTTTTTTTTCTTATCTTGTTTGTCTGTTGTACTGGGTCCATAAATCTGTAAATGCTGTCATGTAAGTCACCCTGGACAAACACATCTGCCAGATTTTAATAACCACAAGTTGTACACTTTTGCAAACACAAAAAACTTGGAAAATTGCCAAACTTTTGGTCAATATTGTAAGTCCATAATTGCTTGTGGGGAACAGAACCTTATAGTGTGTATCACTATTATAGATGAGGTGTTTAACAGTGGTGTTACACAGTTTCACTTAGTAGTACGTACTGACTGCTGTTAATTACAGACTGCACCCTACACTACATATAGACAGCCCTTATTTATTAAACAGAAACTGCCCCTGTAAGATTGATATTGACCGCCCTTGTATTTTAGATATAGACAGACTTTATATATTATATATAAATAGCGCTATAGACAACCATTATATAC
>JAODKN010000041.1:29925207-29938138 GCA_026774425.1 Petrocephalus zakoni | reverse complement strand
ACGCTGCCATAAATGAAATTTAACATGTGCCTGTCTATAAATTCACTGAAGGACTCGCTCTTATTTCTCAGTTTGTTCGAGCACCATAAAAAGCCTGGCTGAGGGTGCCGCCCAGAACTGCTGCCGATGCCAGGCGGACCTTGGAAAGTGCACGTAGGGCAGGTCATCAGATTAATGCTACACACTAATGTAAGATCGGGCTACTCTAAGGTTAGCAGTCGCCCTTCAGGCTTTGGGTTTGCTCAGAACCGAGATGAGGATATACAGAATGAAGCCTTCCAGAGGAGATTAATATATCTGGACATTTTGTCTATTTAGAAATACAAATGACTTCTTGTATAGTTAAGGAAAATTTGGGTAGAGTAGTATTCATACTAAACTATTTAAAGACCCCCAACATAGATGTAAAATGCTCGCAGGATCTCTTTTCTGCTCCTCTACCTCTTCTGTGTCGAAGGTGAGCAGATGGAGACCTCCACAACATACTGGAAAGGAGAGTTTGGATTCTTATGAACCTTTAGCTAAGCTCCTGGACAAACACTCATCGCTGTGTTGGCATACTTCTTCCTAATGTTTATACAATGTGTTTATAGTATTAAATTCACTCCTGGCATAATTCCATGGTGCGAGACAAAGACCCTTGTTTGGTTTGGCACTCGTTGCCGACTGAGAAGTTCTGACGCTGTAGATCGACAATAACGTCGACTCTAGTTAATCCGTGTGGATCGTTCTTCGAAGTCTTGATAAAGGTCAACCAGGTGCAGTCTCAGAAATGACGTTGGTGTGTGGCTCTGTGGGTAAGAATTCTGTGCCAGTGATCCAAAGGTCGCTGGTCCAAATCTTGTGGTCAGTGGGTTGATTTTGCCGTTGGGCCCTGGAGCAAAGCACTTAACTCGAGTTGCTCCAGGAACTGGCTGGCTTGGTTTACTCAATTCTACGTCACTTTGGATTGAAGCATCTGCCAAATAAACATAATGGAAATGGCACCGACAGATTCTTAGGGATTTAGATACATGCTGAATGCTCAAGTTTGTAAAGACATTGAATCAGTATACTTCTACATCGCTAACAAGAGAATTTAATGTTTTAAGGAAAAAAAATATCTGGATATCATAACGATAATCTAAATCATAATAATCTGCCATCGGCTATTGTTGCCGAAACATACAAAATGGCATTTTCCTGACCATGTGTTTTCGGGTATTCATGTTAAGTAAAATCTTTCGATCCACAAGCCCAGTTAACCCAGGACATATGGCCCAGCCGGTGAATAGCACCAAACGGCAGGCCATTTAAGAGCCGTGTGTCTGAGATTAATGCAAAGGTGAAAGTGTTTACTTGTTAGCTGAGAAGGCAGAGCTCCCGATTGCTCCTATTTATAATCGTGTGAGACAGTTCAAAGTAATGTGAAAGTTTACCGTCAGAGGACACTGATAAACAATTGCCAGGGTTCACTCAGAGGCCCGAAGTTTCACATGCTACAGGGGGTTAGCAAGCTGCTAACCAAGCTGAACACAACACTACAAGTTCCAAACAGAACCCAGCTACCAACCCTGCAGCATGTGGTGCTTTACATTAATAACACAAATCCAGATTTACAGATGGGTGTAAATAAAAAGGATAAAAAAGTATGAATTAATAATTAAAGAATACTTGAATTTCATCACCCCAACCAATCAGTGACAGGACTGCTGTAAAGGAATGGAGCCATTCTATGTATGCTACAAACGAATCACCAAACCTTAACTGACCCTGACTCTACCAGGATAAGTCTCTGTTTCATTTGATCAAAAGCCTTCCTTGCCATGCCAGGGAGAACAGAGCCTCTTTTGAACACTTACCCAAACCCTTATATAATATATTCAACCGTTGTTGCTCATTTCATATTGGAAGTCTGTTATATATAACCCCCATCTGGCCAGAGTGATTGATAGATCATAGATGTTTGTTTAATATCTTTGGCAATGTTTCAGTTGATGATTTCAATAAGTTTCCAGCTCAGCTTGCTTAATGGATGACAACCTACTTCCTCTCTGCTTTCTAGTCACAGATGGCAGATCTTTTATTTAAATAACCATGATAGGATTTTTGGTTACAACGGAATGCATGGTATGTAATATTTTATAATAAAAGGGAGGTATTATATCAAAACACTTTTAGATGAAGCCATCTGGACACAAATATTGAAAAAACAATTGGACTGAAGAACTATCTCCCTCATTTGAGGAAGCATGCCCCCCCCCCCCCCACACACACACAGAACAACTGCCACTGTTGACACAGAAACATGGGGAGGGGGGGGTTCTCAGTGACACTCGGTTAATTGGATGACGTGTTTTTTGACATTGGCCCGTGCCACAGTATCGTAAAATGGTCCATGGTAATCGTTTCATTGATCTAGATGGCAGCCGTCTCACACGCAGACACGAATACAGATACGTGGTGGATTTATGTGGCCCTTTTCAGTCCTTCCTGTGGAAATATTTGACGGAAGGTTGTGGAAAAAGTGAAACTCTATATCTGGAGGTGAGAGAGATGACCTAAATCACGCCGCCCGGCCTCTGATGACCCTTAGCTAAGGGTCTGCCGGATGTCTCATAATTGTTATACTACAGTCCCTGGTGAAGTACATTTTATTCGGTGTCTGTTTATTGTCAATTATAGGTGCAACGGTGAAAAGTACTTTGATTGATTTAAAACCTTATTTTAGCAGCCCTGATCATAGGCCAATGTGACAGCAGCCTCATAACTCATGTTCTTTGTAAGATTAAATCGATCTTTACTGTTCTAAAAAAGCTTTTGTTATGTTATTATTTCTAAGCCCGCCAAAATTCTGGATTCACCAGCTTTCGAGTGATGTATCGTACACTACAGCCCTGCTCTCTTTTTTGACCAGAGATCATGATACTGAATCTAGGTACAAATAATGGCCTCATGTACGGGCCAGTGGTAACCTAATGATTAAGGAATCGCACTTGTGTTCAAAAGGTTGCGGGTTTGAGTCCCAGACCAGCAAGGCACTGCTCCCCGGACACTGTATTAGCTGCCCACTGTGATGTCACATATGGGTTAAATGCAGAGCACATGTTTGCTGTGGTGTGTCAACAACTAATCACTTTTGCGTATATCCTTGATTTGCTTTTATGTTCTTTCAGACATCAGTCAAGCTCAGTGATGTTTTGTACAAAGGTAATGTGCAGCGTTTTTGCGCATGTGCTCTGTGAGGGCATCATGAAAAGTAAAAAACAAATAATGATAAACTTACATAAATATGAATATTTATGTACTGCTCTGTGTGATAAATATAACTTTTTTATTATTCCAATAATTTTAATCAATTCATTAAAATCGAAACCGCTAAATTTGCGTATTTCCTGTTCAGAGAGAGGACCCTCATCTCCCAGCTCATGGTCCCTCTATGACTGCACGCACCTTCTACTTTCTCTGTGTCACAAATGCCTATATTATAGCACATGTCCCCACTTCCCATAGAATAGCTCATGTATTTCACATATGTGTATAGCAAATTTAGTCTTGCTGATCTGATATGAAACCGCACTGAAAAGCATGAGGTGAGGCAGCCAGTACCTCTGCCTCACTGAAGGGGGCGTGTGTGAGCCCACCGGATTATTATTGCCGGTACGCTGGCTAAAAATCAGAAGATCAAGTTCACTATAGCACTCTGTATTTTTATTTATTTTTTATTTTTGTTCTGAAAGAGCCACTGCCTCACCGCACGTTACTGCTACCCTCGTCACAAAAAGTCCCCCCCACAGTGAGCAAATTTTATCGCCGGACACCCGGGTGGGAGAGGTTGGCGTACCAATTTTCTTCAGATTGAATGTGGCGACGCTTGCAGAGCCCAAGGTGACCTGCTGCACCCTGACTGTAAGCTCCAACCGTAAATGCAGCAACCTTCCCTGTTGATTCATCACCAACTTAAATGAGGGACATGGGTCCGAGAAGCAGACTGGGACAGAGAGGGACCGGTCGGGCCACGTGCCTGACGTGAAACCACAGGTTTGCCAGCATGCAGGAACTCAAAGGCCAGATGCACACAGACACACAGAGGATAAGCTAAGAATACATTGGATATTGCCGCAAACATTTCAGTCTATAAACCCAGTATCCATTCCTCATCCAAAGCCACTGTCCAAG
The DNA here is from genome assembly GCA_026774425.1 of Petrocephalus zakoni. Lineage (NCBI taxonomy): Eukaryota > Metazoa > Chordata > Actinopteri > Osteoglossiformes > Mormyridae > Petrocephalus > Petrocephalus zakoni. The sequence continues at coordinate 29,933,980 of JAODKN010000041.1, read as the reverse complement.
ATCACAGTGAATTTGGAGTCTGTCCAATTTTTCCATTTCACGGTTGTAAGCTAATTTCAGGATTTAACACTGTGCTTCCACCTCGCACGCGGGATGTTTAAGGAGACCCCACCTTTTTTGATCGCTGGTTTCCACCAGCAGCTACAGTAGGCTGACAGGTATATTGCCGTGGTCTGTGCCTCTGAGTATGAACCATGTGCTTCCACATCTATGTCCCTCCTCCACAGGAACAGAACAGGACAGAATCCCCCTACACATATTATTTACCCCTATTCTCTTTGTGATCGTGATGTCTGCTAAATTTCTGTAAGATTCTGGCAGGGATGGTGTTGAGGAAAGTTATAATGGCTCACTGCTATTTTGATATTTCCTTGGCAAATATGTTGAATAGGCATTATAGTCCCCCCCATAAGAGTGAATACCTCTCCCTCTCCAGGATGTCCACGGTGCGGCTACTTAACATCACATGGGATGATTATTCAAATTGCCCATAATTCTCACTGCTCTTGACCCTGAAGACGGGCGTGCTCATCCCAAGCCTCTTACCCTGCCTGCCTGTCAGCGCAGAAACAATCCCACCTGTTATCCTTTCGCCCTAACGCTTGTCTTTAATCCATGAGGTCTTTAATGGCTCCGTGTCCAGCTCACAAAGTCACAGGGTCGCGTCTTGTGCCGGCAGTCACGCAGCGAGCTGTCGAGAATCATCTCCTTCCTCGACTAACACCAATGGTACAGTAACTGGCCAATTGCCGTGGGTGTCAGTAATATTAATTCGATTTGAGGACTGGGGGCGGGTCGGGTGAGGCCGATGGTGATCCCGTCGAGACGTGTCACGAATGTGCGTGCACGTGCTGTCCTCAGATCTGGGGATGAATCGTACACACGGCCATTCACTTTCCTTCGGGCTGCGCGTGGATGACTATACCTTTATCAGCATCCATCAAAGCTCATGTTACTGTGGTCAAAACAGACACAGATATGCATCGCAGAACTGCTGTACTACAGAATAGGCAAAGCACAGGCATCACTACACAAACCTGGCAGTTCCCTGCTATGCAGAGGTGCATTACACAGTCAATATGCCAGCTACTCTTACCTTAACCAGCTAGTCAGTTGTATTGTACTCAGGCTTGTATTGTGGCCTGATATGAAGGAGGGACAGTCCTTTGAATTTTCATAATAACTGTATATGAGATTGACCCTATACATAATGTTTAAAGGTATTACTGGTTACCTGTACAAAAGGGTTCACCTGGGTGGATGCCATGTACATATTTTAATTACAGGAGCTGCTAAATGAAACATTTTTTTTTTTTTGTTACTAACGGCCTCCTGCTGCTCGTGTTTTCACTAATATTTCACTCAGATAAGGCGTCTAGGTGACTAAAGCAGGCAGCGGACAAATATGGATGAATTAAGCAAGGAGGTTAGTGTGGTCATCCTGGGGGGGTGGGGGGGGTGGAAGAGGGCAAAGTCAAGCGCCGAGGAAATTCGTTCAGTTGTTCACCTGATTGCTACTTAGCGAAAGCCCTAAGCCTGGATCACATGACCACGATTCCCAGTCCTGCACTGGATTGTCAGCCTCCTCAGAACCCAAACTTGGGTTTGTGTTCCCAAAACAGCACTATAGTCACTTATCCAGTACAGGGTCATGACGACCCAACAGCCTGTCCCCGGAGGCACAGGGCACCAGGCAAAGGACGCCGTTTGGGACACAGTCCACCACAGAGCAGGTACACAGTCACATTCCGATTAAGCCAAATGCATGACTGGGACTGTGGGGCAGAACCTCCACAATCACTGGAGAACGTGCAAATCCCACACACATAGCCAAGGATGGGAATCAAGCTCCCTGCACTGGAAGTGTTGACCTGCGTATATATTTACCTTATATGATTCTAATGTTGTCTTAGCAAAGCACTATCCTTGGTATTAATTGGACTAAATGCCATTAATGAAAACAAAGCAGACTGACTGCATGTGGGAGCATCACTAGGATAGCAAGGCATCAGGGCCACAGCCCCGGTTCTCAAGCTGAGAGCACGGCTCTTAAGGCACCTCAGTCAATCAAAGCATTTGAGGCTCTTTCGCGTCTATTGGTGGCTCCAGCCTTGGATGCCCCAGTCCAGTGACGCCTGTGACCACATGGCTTTCGATCATCCGAAGGAACCCGCATGAACATGGGAAGGAGATGCACGGAGCTGAACCCCAGTTGTCTGAGGCTGCAGCACCAACCCATGCGGGCATCATGGCACCTGACGTACAAGGCAGAGTTGTAAAAATCAAAGGCAATTATTTTCACACAGCGCCATTTCTATTGGACTTGGCAATGAATCGAATAAATAAAGGCTAAGTACATCTACTCAGAGAAATGTTACATGCTCCCAATTCCAAAGGAGCTGAGAGCTACGATGCCCTCTGGGTCCGGCTGCGAAACAGCGACAAGACGTTTGTCCTTATAGGTCAGCCGATGACCTTTAAACCAAGGCCTGCCCGAATAGACAGATGAGCGTGGCTATCTTAGCAGAAATCGATATGTGTGGGCGCTCCGCTGCCTGTCGCTGCTGCCCTTTCCTGCATTTTGGACGCACTGTCTGGATTCCAGATCCTGTGTTCGCCGACGTACAGTAACTTAAAACAGACGGTGTGTTTTTCAATGCATATATTGGTTTTGGGGATGCACCTATTAAACTCAGTGAGCTGAAATTCTTAAATGCTTAAAATGAAACAGTACTGTGCAAAAAAATAAAGAAAAAAACAAATCTACATTTTGCTTTAAGTAATGTGTTACCATCATGTTTCCGGTTTCATTACTAAACCCCCATTTACTCCAACAATGCATCATCCCCAATGGTAATATGACATGATGGAAGCAGATTATTTTGTCCACAATAAGCCAGCACGCATTAAATCTCCACTTGTGCTCAGACCGCAGAAATGGAAATGGCCACATGTGAAATTCACTCCCAGGAAGCAAAATGAAGTGCGGGCTGCCTGCCCATGGGCACAGGCGGCGAGGCGCACTGCAAGTGCCCAGCTAGCTGGCGAGCAGATGCAGGGGGCCTGAAAGCGGTGCGCTCTGGGATACAGACACAGCCGTGAGTCAGGCATGTCAGTACCTGTGGAGGTCTAAGCCAAACTGTGGCGATGGCATTTCCTCACCAGCCCACCTCAATAATAATAATAGTAATGATAATGATAGTAATAATAATGTTTCTGAAGGGTGTGTAGGTTTTATGACCTGAACAGCTGATAGGTATTAAAGGGTCAGATGTTCGTCCCATGAAGGAAATGGCATTTGCTATTCGCACGGCAGGGGTAATGAGCACAGGCAAATTCTGTTTCATGTAGCCCTTGATCTGTGTCTACAGATATCATTATAATGGGGGGGGGGGGGGTTGGCCTGCGATTTATGAAAATGAGGGCCACTGGCATAATCCTCTGAATCGGGGGCCAACACATTTGTGAGACATCTGTTTGTAATGACGCGATGAGCTCACATCACTGTCCTGAACACCGTTGACCACAATATTTCAGGATATTCCGAAATATCTACTCTAGGGTCAGGGTGAACCTGCATGTCTGTCCCAGGACACACAGGACACAAGGCAGGAGACCCCAGGATGTCAGTCTGTCGGAAAGCACGCACTCATACACACAGTCAGACACTCATTTGCTTAACCACATGGTTTTTGGACGGCAGGTGGAGGCCAGAGCACCTTCAAGAATCCTGCATAAATGCGCAAACTCAGCAATTCAAAGGCAACACAGCGAATCTAAGAGGAGACGGCGTTGCCGCATTTGACGTTGATGCCGGTTTGTGGAATTGGCTCAGAAGGATTATCAGCTATGAGCCGCTGGAACACCTTTTCTCACAGCAAAGTGAATTAACTTCCAGCTTCATGTTCATTGCCGTGCTCGGCAGACTAACAGATGGGAGAAATTCGCACGGGGGGTTCGGGGGGGAAAGGAGTCCGGGAGTGCCGAATAGAAGCTCCTCGCCCGGCCATTTATCAAATTCGCCCATGAAATGCGAGTTGGTTACACGCAGTCAGAGCTGCTTAGCGGTGTTAGCATGGCAGGTAGCTGCTGTCAGCCGCGTGTGGGAGTCGAGCAGCGGAAACGCAAACGTCCATATAGTCACGTCTGCCAGCCTATGGGGATGGGGGGGGTGGTGTTCCTTCCAGCCGGACATCAATTTGGAGAAAGCACCAGGCCAATGGCCTATATACCTTTTACCATATACTTAAAGCAAGCAATGCCAGTAACAGCACAGAAATCTAGACGAGCTTAAGCTTCCAATACACACATGCTACAGCCAGGACCCAATCCAGGCCATCTCCACAGCAAGGTCATAATGAATTAACGAGCCCGCGGCAGCGTGCCTTCCTCTCGGTAATCAAACCGCGGCTGCCCAGCGATTCCAGAACGAGACGAAGTCAGCGGACACGTACGTGTCTGAGTCGCGGCTCGGATAAATGATCCAGGGCCCAGGGGGCCATGGCACGGCCGCGCGCAGGTCGCGCGGTGAAAGCTAACAGAGGACGGGTCGGTCTGAACATTAGAATGACTCCAGGTAGAGAAAGAGACCTTTCATCTTGTTGCAGACAGCCACAGTAAAATTAGGCAAAGATGAATTATGCTGTTGTATAACCAACCAAAATAAAAATGCACACACAAAATGCCCAGGAGAACCTGCACATTCCCTCGTTCTTCTATTAAATCGCTGGCTTATCGCCATGTTCTTATGTACCTCATTCCCTCAGGTGACCAATGAAGATGCCAGGGGATGGAGAGGAAGAAAAGAGTGCTTGTGTAGCTCAAAGCCCTTGTCAGGCCGCCCGGTGAAGCCCAGAGTCCCACACACGTCCTCATTTTGTCCACCTGAATTATCCCCTCCTCTAAGCCTGGTTCTTCACCTGTCAGAGCCTCTGCTGTGTAATTTAGACCAGCAATCATATAAGTTGTGCCTCTGCCCCCCCAGCTTTGCAAGATTAAGGAAATACAATGTCATGATACATGGGTACAGATGCCAAAAAGTAGGGGGCAGCAGGGGATGGTTTATCACACTCCATGAGCGAAGCTTTGAATGGGATACCAATGGGCCATCTGAGAAACCAGGGCGCTGTTTAGGGATCCCACTGTAACATGAAGCCAGTCTGAAGCATGTTCTGCCGGTGACCCTGAAGTCTCAGTGCGCTGAGCTTCCGTGTGGCGGCTTTGGCCATTCCGCATTGTATTAGCGCTCCCTCGAGCTGCCAATGAGAGTCGAGGATGGGCTAATGAGCATCCCCCCCCCCCCACACACACACACAAAAGTAACACTCCCATCAATGGCTCAGGGGGAGTGACTTAGCACACCGATGCCCTGCTTGCATAACACAATCCCTGCTGAAGATTTGAACGGAAATGTCTCTTAACCCCACCGAGACAGTGTTCTCATTCCATGCATATTTCCAGTTCATTTAGTTGATATATAAACTACATATCTGCATGTGCTCATTTCCCGTCTCATTTTCGTAGCGGTATATATGTATTATGTAACAGAAAATTATATAACGTGCAAAAATACTTTCTCTGTATTTATAGTATTGTGTGCAGGGAGGAAAGGAAATCTTGCTTCATTTACTGGTAGTTTACGGTCATCGTTTAGTTATGTGGATTGTTGCTCAGCTATACAGCTTTAATGAAGTCTATGGCCAATATCTGTGACCAGCTGAAGGTAAATCAGATCGACTCCTCCTTCCTGTTCACCTGACCGGAGATCCTCATCAGGCCCAGTTCTGCTCTAGCCTGACTCCTCATTAGCATCAATTAGGAGTTCCCTCTGACGAACGCGTCCACCCTCTTCATGGGCGAACCATGAGTCCTGGGGGACTTGTGGGAAAGCGCACCCCCCACCCCCGGGTTCTCCCTCTCTCTGATCCCCTCTCTTATTACCGCCATGTCCTTTGATGTGTTTTCAGCGACCCACATTTGATCACAGTTTGCGTTAATTATTCAGGGCTCAGACGACTTCGCTAATGTAACAGAAAGTCTGGATAAGTGTCAGCCTTGGGGCTGGCGCCGAGGTGTATCAGATAATGTCCAGAAACCTTCGCATCCCCGGCATCCGCGCCGTGCCTGTGATGGATGCATCGCCTCGGTGCCTCGGCGCAGGGCCGGGAGCGGCGCATCCAGACGTGCACTAACAAGCGGGCCGCTAAGACTCGCCCTCGGCTCTTTCTCTCCATCTGTCTTTGCCTCCCGCAGACAGATGCATGTGTTTTTTGGAAAGGAGAGCCTTAAATATCATCAAATATATTTGCTAAATAAATGAACGTATTGCAAGATTTAATTTTTTAATTTGGCATGCTTTTCGCAAGGAGATATAAAGTATTCAATATTGCATATATATATATATATAGAGAGAGAGAGAGAGAGAGAGAGAGAGGGAGCGAGCGAGCACATAAGCGCCCTCTAGTGTAGTGAGGGCTCCGTAATTTTAATCTCATCAACTTTCACACCTCCCGATTAATGGCACAAAATAACGTACATTAATCACACTTGCGAAGATTTATTCATTTATTTAACTTAGACAGCTGTGATTGATCTGTGTGGTATTTTTGTCCATTATACCCCGGGACACGAATCCATATTTTGGCTAAATGTATGCATTTGTTTAAGTTAATAATTATCCATCGGCTGAATATCAGGTCGTACTATGAGTCCTTTCCCGACACCAGCAGCTTCGCTGGCCCGGCACAATCAATGTGGCCCTTCGCCATCGCGAACAGACACGTAGCAAGGGCATAAAATATTAAGGCACTCGCCTCAAAACAAGCTATGCATATCGGACACACCCCACAACTTACAGCATAATCATTCCGTCAAAAACGACGTCTGGAATTAACTTGCATTTCACTGTACGATATATAAATGGCTAAAATTCACAAACAGCTTTTAAGATGATGACAGTACGTGGAATGGCATGGGGGGGGGACGAAAGTATGCAGTATAATTATATACATTTAGCAAGAGTCGCAGAGAAATTGGGATAGGTCGTCCCTAGTATATGGAGCTGTATTACAAATCAACTTTCCGTACTGGCAAAAATGCACGCTGCGGATGTAATAATTATACGCAGAATATTTAATATGCCACTTTCACTCGTATCAGGAATAGGTATCAGTGCCCCGCCCAGCTGAAAAATCTCCAGGCAACCTAAATTTCAACCTCCTCTCCCACTTTACTCCTACTTTGGAGAAGGGGTGCACACCATCATCTTTAAATACTTAAACAAGTACCTGGCTTACAATATATTTGCTCCGCATTGACTTATGTAAAAGCACCATGTAGATAAGTTAAAACGGCCAGGTTTCCGAAAACAAAATGCCCTCGACAATCCGCGGCGGTTGCAGGGAATAATTTACTCTAATGTGCATCATGATGAATATACAGTGTATCCCATAAAGCTCCCTACTCAAACTGCCGCATCCGAATACACCCAGCACTGCACCTCTCTATCCGATAATTCTACTATAGCAATATCAGAGAGACACTCTGTAACATACACAACAGTCCTAGAATAAATGCAAGCGGATCAAGCCAGATACGGGTCTCTAAACCGACGTACGCTTACTGCACCTCTCCCTAAAGATAATTGTGATAATACCGGCGGGGATACAAATAACAGAGAAGCGTTTATCACAGCAGTCCGATGTTTATCCCCGACCTATACAAATGAATGTTTGCAAAATGTTTGCATCTCTAATAGAAAGCATCCGCTGACATTATGTAGCGGCCGTTACATGCACCAGGTAATCGCCGCCTACAGCACCTGGGGACCTGGACAAATTCAGTCGCATTCGCACCATCGAGCCTGCAGTTAAAACTTTTCGCTTAAATCTAAGTTATACATACCCTCCGCAACCGTGGTCTTCATTGTTGGGGGAAAATAATCCAATAAAGGCACCCTTATTCGGCTTGTGGGGGGGAAAAAAACGTCGCCTACTTGTTCTCTGTTAGTCGTCCGAGCAGGCGATTTCAGATGGAAATAATCGCAAATCCAGGGCACAGTCAATCACTGTCAACCCTTTCAAAATTGGAAAAATGCATACATATAAACTTTAGCCGTATGTTTTCTTATACAGACGGAAAAGTGGAGAACGAAGTCTCCCTTGAGAGCCGCGCGTAGTCATTTGGTGACGGGGAAGAGTACAAAACTGTTATTAACATCCAGACATAGGACCTCTTTTCAGCCATTAAAAATACCCCCTCCAAAAAAGACAAACGGACAGACACACACATATAGCTACACGGGAACACACACAGCAACAATCCAACGAGCGACACGGTTTGGTCGGGGCTGGAGGAATCAAAAAGCAATCCAGGGTGCGGGAGAATAGCTCCGGCTGTCCAGGGGCTGGAATCTCCTGAGCGGCATCCCAAAGTGCACGGAGGGTGTGAGGATGACGATGGAGTCTCGCTGTAATAACCAGCACTGTATTACCGTGCCCGTTTGCATGGGATTGCAAACGGGCACAAGGGGAGGGAGAGAGAGGGGGGGACGGCGAGGGGGGCAAAGATGAATGTTTTATAGGGCTAGATCAGGGCTTGGGCACTGATGAATGTTTTATGGGATCATGTGGTTTGACGTGAGGGGAATCGGTTTGGATTAAATTTGGATTTAGGAAATGACTAGACAGGGTTTAAATTCTCTCTCTCTCTCTCTCTCTCTCTCTCTCTCTCTCTCTCTCTCTCTCTCTCTCTCTCTCTCTCTCTCTCTCTCTCT
>JAODKN010000041.1:29910291-29925107 GCA_026774425.1 Petrocephalus zakoni | reverse complement strand
TCTCTCTCTCTCTCTCTCTCTCTCTCTCTCTCTCTCTCTCTCTCTCTCTCTCTCTCTCTCTCTCTCTCTCTCTCTGTGAATAGGCAGGTGACCTGTCGAAGAGGGAGACCAAGGCATTGCCACTCGGTACCTCGGTCCTTAGAGTTCTCTTGGAGACGGGTTCAAACCCATTCCCCTGCATGTCATCTTCTGCACCTGTTCCGTATTAATATGGAAGGAAATAAGGAACGAAGGAACACAAATTATAGCCAATGTCCACCGTCCTTGGTTTGTAAAACATGATGGAAAAATAGATTGCATTTCTTCCCAAACAGTGCTTAATCTACAGTACTGATATTAACAGCGTTTGGCATGTTATTTGCTTATATTCATTTAAAAATGTGAAGCATCTCTATTTAGAAATTCATAACTGTACCAGAAAGACGAATTGGCGGCTCACCTATGATCTGTACATTAATATCGTAAAGTATGAGTGCTTAACACGTTATTATTCGTAAGCGAAATACGCCACCTAGCGACAGCAATCAAATACCTATTGCGTTTGGCTGTTCTGGAACTCCTCGTTTGTTTTGTATACCAATTGAATTCATTTGCTATTTCATAAATATATTAATTGGAAAGTGTTAAACAAACATTTTTGTAAATGTCTAAAAATGAAAGGACTCCCACTATAGCAAATTATTTAAATACTATGCTTGTCTTATTATAGGCCTAGGTATATTTGTCAGTGCAGTCATATGTATATATGCGCATATGGTGTATGCACTGTATAAATGCAACGCTTTAAGATGTCTTTGTTAAAAGTACGCCTATTTCTAATCAGGTAAATATTTGATATAGCAATTTCGACATCTTCAGATATGTAATGCACAGACTTTTAATTACCCGCTAAGTGCAGTCTATAATTACATGAATTTCACAACGATTACATATTCGGAAAATGTTTTGCATTTCCTCATTTAAAATGTATAAAATGTTTAGAAAATGGTTTCCCGAGTAATTCCCCTGTCAGTTGTAATGAAACCTAACATATTTTACATAACTAACATGTAGAATGAGTGACGGATAGTTTTTAAAATGAGAATTGATTTATTTAAACAAAGTTTTTAACTGAAAAAAATTGAGTAACAGGTGAGATAGACCGTTAACCCCCTCCAGCCAATACGATGCAGTTTTTATATTAACTAGAACTAGATGTTTTGGCAGAAAATTGAAACGCAACTGGGGACAAGATTAGAAGAGGTGTAGAAACGGCAACAGTTTAGTTTGGACGTTTTCATAACTAAGGATTTAAAAAAGTATATCGACAGACATTACCGATTAAACACAGAAAACGTTACCAATTAGTAATCAATTAGTAGTCGTATGAGATTTTGCCATAGCGACATAAAAGCTTTAATCGGGAAAGAACAGTACTCAGCCCCCAATCTGCGCTCATGTCATTTACAGTCTGCATCTATATTTGAAAAGCGTGATTAATTCTCGGTTTATTGTCCCTTATGAACTGTTAACATGATATTTTTAGGCAAAACACAAAAAAACTGAGAGCAGATCGTCCCCCCTAGGCTCAGCTTGCAGATAAGCTGCTTTCGGAGGGCTTGTTTGTTTACACCCAGGAAAAATAAATAAATAAATAAAACTCGCCCGCCACAGTTATTCCCCCATCTGCTGTGAGCTGACAGACACCGTACATCCAGTGTTCAGGCGGACGCGGACTTAGATCAGTCTAATTATTCATCCCATTTCCCCGTCTGACGCGTAGCACAGCGATCCGTGTGTTTAATGGCCTCAGTTATAGGTGAAACTGCGGCCGTAACTCAGTGCGCGTAAATAAGCACCGTATTGTGTACGGCGAGCTGTACCACCGCGATCAGTCCTGGGGAAATAAAGTATCCTAGCACTAATGGAAGCAGTTATATAACACCACCTCTGATGTAAATCTACACATAAATACATTAACACCTATCTTTTATGAGGAAACAATGCCCCATTCTAAATGAGATTCTGGTTTTTTGTCTCGTACAAAAGACAATTTTGGTGCTTTGTATCAATCTGTGTCCCCGCGCCCCTGAATAGGACAAGCGGTTACAGGAAATGGATGGATTAATATGGGTATTGCAAGGATAATTCCACTCAAAGTTACCTTTTATCTTTTAGATTCCCTCCAGAAATTAATTGGAACTTTAGTGCAAATGAGTGTAACTTAAGCGTAATATATTCTGCACCCACACTTTGCTGAAATTTGCAAAATTATGCCAAGTGACAGATCTCTGTGCCTTCCAGATAACTGTGAGTCTTCTGAAAAAAAAAAGAAAAAAAAAATAGATTGGTTGGTATGATGATCACAGGCATTAGCTGGAAGCCCGTAGAAGGAGATCGTCAGGAGAAGGTGCAAGCTTAAAGAGCTCATTGTATCTTGGACCATTGTATATTGGACCAAACAGTAGGAGCTTATGAGAAACTACAATGACCACAATATGGCAAATTGTACTCAAATAATCGCATACCTCCAGAAGTATTTCCAAAAATGCAGGCATTTTGTGAACTTGTGAACAAGCCTCACTCAGCACTTGCAGTCAACAGAATCATGCACTTGAAGCCATTCTGCTGTTTTCAATGTCAGTGACATTAACTAGATACATGATTTTCAACACGAGCCTCTATTTAAGTTGTAATGAATGGATGTATTTGGATATTTTCGAAGGCTTCATCATCTCAAGGACGTAAATTCACCACTTCTCCAGCCTGGGCGGCCATAATATGTCACAAATATCACATCGAAACATCATTAAAGGGTTCAGCAGCCGGGGGCCCGGTGAACGAACCTGGGCACTACATGCAGACCCTTACGAAAATGAACCATGGTTTTACTATGTTTTTTTTTGGGTAACCATGAGTTTATGACTATGGTTTTGTCATAGTTTCACTGCAGTTACCATCCAGTGCTATGAGTAAACTATAGTAAATCATAGTAGTACCACAGTCACCATGAGGTGCTACAAGTAAACCATGGTAATACTATGGGTAGGAGCTTAGTAATCATAATTACCATGAGGTACCATACCCAAAACCCCAAAAACCATAGGAAACCATAGTGAATTTCCATAAGGGGACATCTGTGTACAAACACCTACATGAAGTACAGCTTTGTTGCTAGGGAGATACATATAAAGGCAGGAGAGGACCAGAGGAAAAGTTCTGCTCATGTCATAGCTGACTGCATGGCTCTGCTTTGCTGTCCTGATTTCTTGTGCCACCAAGGGGGGAAGAACTGGAGAATCCCCGAAGGACTTTGATCCTCGCTCCTGTAGCTATCTGCGGCTGGCTATGACTTCTCAAGAAATTGCAAGTCAAGAAGCAGGACATAAGAAGTAAATGAATAAATAATATCGGCTCTATATGCAAGGCACTTCGCAGGGAGTGTCGAAGCGTGGAAATCCGGAGCCTGCCCAAGGTGCGTATAGTGACAACTCGCCGGGGGGGGCGGTGGTGGGGGGGGTTGTCCGCTGTCATGTTATTTGACTTGTAGCTTCTTCTCCCCCATTAGCATTTTTTCACTATAATGGAAATTTGCATAAAAGCCCATTCATCCGAAGTGGATTTGTCGTCAATTTGTACATGTTTGCAAATTATTTTCTTTGCTGCGGTTTGGACATATTTCGTAGCTAATTGACTGTTATTTGTAAGAGTGCTTTGAACAGTATGGAATAGACATAGGCAAGCCTGATCCTGGAGTGCAGCAAGTCCAGCAAGTCTTCTGTCCTACCTGATGAGATACTCTCTGCATCTGAGATCAGGTGTGGTTCATCACAGACCAGGTAGGATAGAACACCTACTGGGTAGCAGCACTCCGGGATTCTGCCTACCTCCGCAACAGAAAAAGCAATACATCCAAAATGTTTTATTTATAATTATAATGAATTTTCCACCACCCTGATCAGGATATGTGGTTTTAAGACGGGGGATTGGATGTATGATGATGAATGCCATAATTTTTTTTCTGTCATATCTACATCTTTGTGGCTCAGTAACTAGTGCAATAGGTTGTCCCCTCCGGCGCTGGGGGTCCGAATTCTACGACAAGCTCTGCGTACATGCAGTTTACGCAGAACAGGGAAAAGTGCATTAATTTCAATTATTTAAATACAATTACAATGTTTATCCTTGCACCCCTGCCCAGAATAAGCAATGTGAAGGTGGACAGATGGATGTAATGTTTATGAGATGTTTCTTGTTTGCTCCCCTATACTTGGATAATGGTGTTCTCCCACAGTCAGTGGGAATTGGTCTCTCTGAAATGTCCCCAGTGTGTGACTGCATGTCTCTGTGTTTCTCGTGTACCCTGCTGTGTTTGGAAGTGAACTGTGTCTTGATCGATACGACTTCTTAGAAACTTGGGAAGAGAGTTTCAGCTCATAAAGCTGGAAAATCTTTTCTAAAGACATCGACTCAGGCAGTCAGGCAGGTTGTGGGCAAATATAGGAAACTGTCCACTATTGTTATCCTTATTCTTAATAGTGGCCAAAAAATACTCCAAGAGTAAAATACAATACTTATTGATACTCCAGAGTATCAGTAAGACGCTGCGAGTAAGACCTGTGGTTTTACAGGCCTTTCATGCTTTGGTTAGTATCACTGTTCATGAATTCATTCAGTCCTCTTCCATCAACTTGTCCAATGTTGTAAAAGGCCTGGAGCAAATCCCAAGCTAAATATGGGCCGAGGTTTGGGGACACACTGGACAGGATGCCAGTCCATCGCAGGTCATGCATGGACACTAACACACACATCTTTGCACAAATGCAGTCCACTGATCTACCAGCCAAGCTACTGAGGGGCGTTCGTGGATTTACCATATTTACCATAAGGGTGACACTAGACAAAGCACAGAAGATGCCAAGCAAGAAACCAATGTTCTCTAAGAAGAACAATTCTGTCTATCTCACGTTTGTCAAATATCAGCTGCGTCATCAAAAGAGCAATTGGGATATGTCAGATGGAGCATCAAAGCAAAAGTTGAACTTTTGGGGCTAGATTAATGTAAAAAATGGCACACCAACAAAAGAACCCGATTTATTCCACCCATGGAATATGGGACCTGGATGTATGTGCATGCAGTATGGCTGATCTGCAACCTCGAGACCTGGATGCTTGTGGGATGGATGACATCTGGATTGTACAAACAAATTCTGACAGATTCACTGCCAGGGGGCCCATCCCTGAGCTCAGCCTTTTCAAAGCAAACGAGTAGCTCTAAGACAATGACTAAAGGAAAATAAATACTGTGGCGCTGTTAAATTATCCAGCACATATGTGTGTGTCCTGTGATAGGCTGGCATCCTGTGCTGGCTGCACCCTGCCTCCTGTCCTGTCCCTTCGATCTGCACTACCCTTTCCAGGATACTGCTTCAAGCAGTTAATATTAACTAATCTATTCTCTCTGTTTGTATAACCTGTGAAATCCCCCCTGGGAGGCCATTACATTAAGATGTCTGCCAGCTGCAGTGTTACAGAATTTCACCGCGCTGGAGGTTTTTGAAATGACAGAAAGAGTTTAGTTCAAGTTCACTGCAGTCCTAAGAGGCACGAGCTTCCCTTGTTATAAAGTACACATGCAATCTATTTAATAAGAAAATAAACCAGTGTAACATGCCCACAATGAAAAATACACCTGCCACTGTAGTATTATGCCAATTTTACAGTATAAAACTAATAAAAATGTTTATAATTTTTTAGAGGTCATGACCTAACTTTCATTAAGATTCAGTGTCAGGTGATTTTCATCTGCAGCCCAGGAAAACAGTTATCATGATAGGAGGTCCAGAACTTATTACTGTATTGAAATCAGGTGGACGTGGACTCACTTGCGGCGAGCTGTAATTGCAAGGCCTCGAGTTCTCCCTTCACCCATCTCATTTTCACTAAATACATTTCATTATGTTCTCGAATGCCATCACACGCACTGCTACAAGTACGAAGCAGTAGGGGGCACAGCGGGGACAAATCAGCCCTCCACATCCCTCCAAATATTGCTTACAAGGTTACATTCATTGAGGAGAGCACCTGCCTCTGAGATTTATTCTGCAGATATCTCTGCCGTTCAACCTTGACGTCTTTCATGCAAGAGTGCTTGACTGAACACGGCACGGCTCAGGCCGTGGGCTTGTCACTCAGAGTGGTTGATGTTGGCCGGGGATAACATCCGGAGACCCGCCTTCCGTGGCGGAGAGCAGCTTTTCCGTCCGGGGTGGCATGCCTGAAAGATGGCGCTGCGATGTGCCGCCGTTCCACACCAGGATGTAGCCGGTCTGTGAGAAATAAATCATGTATCATCCATAACTGCTTCTACAGGATAGCCTGGTTCCCTGGAAGCACAGGGCACATGGTGCTGGATGGGATGTCAGTCCATCACAGGGCTCACACTAACACACAATTACACAATCAATCCCACAGCCCCGCAGGTTTAAGGGTGCAGTCTGACCCACGAAGCCTCCATGTGGCCCCTAATGTATCATAACTGCAAAAGCAAAACTAACAAAATAAAAAATCTGTCACGCAAACCAACAATTCAGACAATCTACAGTACAATTAAATCTCCTCATCAACTCTTCTTGGCCAATCAGTTCACTTTTCACCCTATTCTGTGCCTCTCTGATGCTCAGGTAAAGGGAAACTGATAATCACGTGGCCAATATTGATGTCCCAGCGCGCATGTGTCGCTGGAGGTCCTCGTCCCGTGGCTTCTGTTTCATCTTCTTTCCATTTTAGACACACACCGCTGGTGCCGCTGGGCATCCATGTGATTTTCAAATGTTTTTAGACACCCCCAATGTTTAGAGCCTCAGATAAACAATGCAGCATCCGGTCTTCAGAAGAGCCGAGGGCGTGCGGCTACTCGTGGGGCCACCTTCTTGGTAGGGGGCTTAATCCCTTCTCCATCCCTCTCACCAGTTAAGCAGAAAGCCTTCACAGCACAACGTCGTCTGTTTCCGTCGGTGATCCGGTCCGTGCAACACTAGAGGAAAAATTTGTTTTGTTTATTTCTTAATTTTCCTCCCGGATTCCACAAGTACCTGCCGTTGTGTGCTTGCCTTTGACATTCCTTTCACATACCTAATCCAGTCATGTGGGGAAAACCCAATTACTTCTGATTTCGTTTTAGAGTCCTTGTCGATACATGTGTCTTACCCACAGCTTTTCAGCAAATGTATTACCATTGATACTAAATTTTATTCAGCCAGCTTTAGCTTTAATTTATTTAGCCGCATAGCTGTGTAGAAACGAGCATGTAAATGATTGACCTGGAGGTGTTGTAGGTGATGAGGTGGTCATGGCTGAGGGGCTTATTAGTACTCAGCAGTCCAAAGTATTGGAGGCTGTATTTGAAATTAGTGTTAATGTGGTTAATATAATTCCGCCCTTTATGAGTATTTCTCAGTTTATCGGGATAGTTCGCAAATGATTGTTGATGCTGTAAGAGATGTGAGCGATACTTTTATTGTATACCAATAGTTGCCAATAGCTAATGTGTGTTGCCAAATATTGCACATTGATATTGCAAAATCATGACATCATTTGCACATTGTTATATAATTTTGTATGTTGTTATATGTGTGTAAGGGTGCATGAGAGCATACTGTTATGCATGTTATTTTTGTATATTCTCCTGATATGTAGCAATTCATTTTTGTCCTCTCTGGGGGACATTATGTTTTTAGTTATGTCTGTCATGCTATACATGCCACTATAATAAGTCCTGCTGTTCCATAAAGAGGGGGGCAGTTTGGGCTATATGATGGCATCACAGGTCTGCTGGTCTTCCACTTCCTGTCAATGGATGCTGAAGCCAGTTGGATGTGGCCTGAATTGATTCATTTGTGTTTCTTTGTTTGCTTTGATCTCTTAAGCCATCTTGTTCGCTGTGAGCCTCCAAAGTGCCACAGGTTGGATGTGATTCAAGGACTTCCTTCCAGAAGACAAAGCTCAGGTAAAAAAAAAAACGCATTTATGTAGGTTCCCACACCCGTTGACCTGGAAAAGACCCTGAGGACTTCTCGTACAATTCAATGCAGAGGCTATCATGCCTAAAACTTGAAAATGGTCCATATTCAGTCTCTGTGGACCATGAGAATTATGCTGATGGAATTTTATCCTGGTTTTAAGTGGCAGGTAAGCCACAGCTAAACCATAATAAATCATGGCTATCTGGATAATCTTCATGACATGTAGAGACATGATAAGGCTTTCATGGGTTTATATGCAATTTATCGCCCCTTTCTTGTGGAAGGTCGGTGTTAGGAATGAGCTGTGCCAATGATAAATCAATGGCTGCCAGTTATGGCTATGTAGACGAAATGTGAGCAAGCAGTTCTACTATAGTTTTAATATGTGGGAGAAGTTTGGACTCTTGGTGTTTCACCCATAAATCCCGAGACTTGTAAGAAAAAAGTGTCCCACCAAGACCTAAATCTGTATCCTCTAAATAAACAACCAATATGTAGGACGTTTGCAAATGTTTTCTTGGGGACCAACTGATTCTTTCATGCGCGATGTTCGCTTGTGCAGTTTAATTTCCTCGAGGTTTTCTGGTGGGGAAAAAAGGAACCAAAAGCCTCTTAACGGGGGGGGGGGGGCACAAAGCCCATACAAATTGTGAGCTCTAAGCTGATTTGCGTCCTGCCAACACACCGCTCCCTCTTCCCCAATTCCCATCACCTCTCAGAGGAAATGTGCGACCAGTTGTGGTGGTGGGGGAGTGGGGGGGAGCATCCACTTCGTGGGTGGGAGAGAACCTATGGATGTGGTTCCAAAGGCTAAATCATAAAAAGGTGAAAGACCATTAAATGTTGTTGTTGACACACCACAGCACACAACGATAAAATGTGTTCTCTGCATTTAACCGCTACATGACACAGAAGTGGGCAGCTATTTCAGCACCCGGACAGCAGTACCTTGGTCAGGGTACCTCAGTGGTACTTGAGGGTCAGGGAAACCTTTCAGTTACACAGTTACATCCCTAACCATTACATCACCACTGCCCCATTAAAGGAAATCATTCATACCTCCATACTAGAGGGGGCATGGATGCCTGGGAGGTCAGGTGACATGCCATTTCATTCAGATCATATTTGTCTATATTTTTCTGTGCTTTTTCGCTTGACTCTGCCCAGAACAGACCCCTACTGCCCAATCCCAAAACCCATTTTATTTATTTCTCAAGTACATAACTATTGTACTCCCACCTTGTGTCAAACTCATCTCCTCTCACGTACCCAATCAGTCTCTTTTCCTTGCTCCCATTGGTCCAATCCGTAGTTCCATTCCACATCCCACTCAGTCCAGACACCTCCAAGCACACCTAGGGCCCGCAACCTCACCCAGAATCCTCCTGTTTGATGCCATTGTCACTAACACAGGTAATTAGTCCGGTCAGTGCCAGCTGGTTCTCATTAACTGGGGCATCCGTCAGCACGGGGCTGCTGATCAATTGCCGTGGTGACGGGAGCGCGCCAGAACCCGGCCGTGTGCCGTTTCCTCCACCTGCGGCCAGCTCGTGGCCACGGGCTTTTCGGAGGGCACGGGTGTCCATGGCGGCGGGAAACGTGCTCCTGGAATTACATGAAAAGCTGCCATCTGTCAAGATAAGAAGTGAAAACGACTACATCTGGTCTCCTTCCCAGCTTGATGCAGGAAGTTAGCTTAAGATGGCAAGTGGGGGGGGGAGGAGGTTATTGCTGATTTATTACCCAGGAATTTATGCAAACGAGGGGGGCATAAAGTTTGGTAACAGCATACATTGCAGCATTGCAGAGATATTATTCCAGAGAAAGGAAGATTCACAGCAGCACTGTGCCTTACCACCTGTCTTGTGGACATGATTCCTAATAAGCTGAATCTCTTTAGAAGAATTCTAATCTTTGAAGGGTAGGCTAAGAGAAAACTAGACTTACGTCAATACGTCTTAAATAAAGTAGGCCATGTTTTAAAAGTGGGGGTGAGTGACTTGGTGGCTAGCTGTCAGAAAACCAAGGGATATTCAGATCTGACAGTATGCCCCAGTCATTTTTACACTGAAACAGTGTTGCATGTGGAATGTCCAAGCAGTTACTGGTTTTGTTCAGAGGAATCAGCTAACTGTCATGATGTCACATGTGTGTAGCAACCTGAAGCAGACCCAAGGAACAAAACCTTGGAGGCGTTTGCAGATTATCCATGAAGCCAATTAGGTAAGGCAGGTGGGAGAGGTTTCCCAGCATCAAATTGAGCCTAAAAATCATACTGGCACCTGCACTGTTTCGAAAGTCCACAAGGGGGCACTCTACCAGTTGATGCTGTCGCTAATTACTCTGCACCGGAACCATCCATAATGTTCAGCAGGAAACCACTAGATCTGTAAGGAGAGGCTAATTAATGACAGTGATTAAAGTGTCTGCCGCTGCATTGTTATGAGAGCAGAGTGAGGAGCATAAAGTTAAATGTAGCATTGAGCGTAATTGTTCATCAGGCCCTTTGCCACTGGGTTACCTCCAGATCTTTCACAACCAGGACTGACCCTCATAATTGGCTTCCATATGCCATCCTATTCAATAAGTCCCTCGGCTGATCATTTTCATCCTGCTATTTGACCCTAAAACAGCATTCATTAATGGAAATGGCCACTGTCCTAAGTTGCCGTATTTGGCAAGGAGCAATGTGCCGGCGGGCAGGAATGCAAATGGGTAATGATGTCATCTGAATGGATCCCGAGCATGTCGGTCAAAGTGCCGCACGCCGTGCCCCATCACACAGGCACCGCTAATCTTCAGGGACCAGTTGGTCAAAGAGTTTAATCTGGATCAGAATGATCCTGATCTGGAAATCCCATGTTGTCTTATTTAGGATCAGGTAATCCATATCACTTTTGTGTGGTTTTTTTTTCAAAGGAAGATTGAATCGGATCACCCTGATCCAGATAGAAACTTTTCAAGATGACCAAATCCGGATTGCCAGTGTTGTAAGCAGGACTACATATCACAATCTAGGATAGTAGCTATGTAAATACCAGCAGGTAGAGTGGCCAGTCTGGCGTCGGTCTAAATGCTGTTATTTGAAGAAACCACCTTCTATTTCCAGTTACTATTAAACAGTCAGACCCCTCATCTGACCAACAACTGATTCATCTTAACAAACATACAATATATACAGTACATACGTACAATACATAGATATACTTGTTTTAAATTAGAAAAAGACAAAGTGTCAGTGAACAATAAAGAGGGATGTAACCATTAGAAACCACATCTATATATATATATATAAATATATATACTTATACTAATATATATATATATATATATATATATAAAACTTTTTGAACAACTGGGCCCTATATATACATGATACAGATGTTGTATTATTTGACCAATTTTAAAGTTTTATTACATTTTGTTCCTGAAATCCATCCTGAATCCCCCCTTTTGCCAGGATCAGGATCAAAGGTATCCTAATCCTACTAAAAAATGTGAACAACACACACTGAAGGTTTGATCCAGATCAACCAAGACTGGATTACACGATCTAATCTAATTTTGAAAACCTTTTTCTTTTGGACAGCCCATTTTCAACATTTGATCCAATCCGACAATTGAAATCCAATCAGATTTTTTACTGAACAAGTGGGCCAGGGATGCAGGGCTCAAACAAACATAACGAGGTCGCTGTTTGTAGGAACAAAATGACCACATGGACTGGAACATGAGGATGAAAGAGCTGCTTCAGCATGCTGGCAAACGGATCCTCGTGATACAGGGATGAGAGGAAGGAATAGCAACTTCACTGGGGCTGGATCTGGATTCTGCTTCTCATGCCTTCTCTTGGCCACGCTCTCAGAGCCTGATACCCAGCCCGGCACGCTGATCCCAGGACCTGACATGCATTTTGTTTGCCTCTGCGTTCTGCTGAAGCTGAAACATCTGTTGCTTGTTTACCTTCCTCCCGTCCGGCTTTGTAACCTCCCATACTCAAATAAAAGCGAACCAAGCCAACGATAAAACAATGCCCGTGATGTCGTTGACATTCCTCTGTTTCCGTTTGTTGGTTATATGTAGAAGAAGCGTCTCTTAGTCTGATGGAGGGGAGCCAGTATCTTCAGGCCTCCTTCACTGGTTCTTATGGGACTTGGCTTCCCTACCTCTGTGTATCTGCCCAGAATGTCCCTTAAGGCACCAGGAGTTTTGCTGTGACCCCTACCGGTGAGTCATGTGCTTCATGTTCTTGCTTAGGCCACATGTTCACGTCTCATTGAGTGTAACAAAACAATATTTTCCTTTGTATGGATGAAGTAGGAAAAAGAATATGGACAATGTGAGTCTGACTCAACTATGTTTCCCGACCACAGAATTATGTATTTAGATATAGGAGTGCTTGAAAACCCCTTGCCGATATATTATGTATAGTGCTTTAATTTCAGACAGATACATTTTTAATGGTTCATCTTACGCTTTTAAACAGAAACGCTGTGCTCTTGTACTTTAAGGGCTCATATCTCACAAGCCAGCATATATAGCGGAAAACCCCTGGAATCATGATGAACAATTTCTCATATAACTTTACAATTCAGTAAAATGGGACAAAAATGAATTTGTAACTATGGATGCCTGATCGACTGTAATGGTCAGTTTGGGGAGGGGGGCAGTAATGAAGGGAACAAGGGACTGA
Source organism: Petrocephalus zakoni (assembly GCA_026774425.1). Taxonomy (NCBI): domain Eukaryota; kingdom Metazoa; phylum Chordata; class Actinopteri; order Osteoglossiformes; family Mormyridae; genus Petrocephalus; species Petrocephalus zakoni. The sequence goes on along the minus strand of JAODKN010000041.1, from coordinate 29,912,411 downwards.
AGGGGGGGGGGTCAGAGTTTAAAATACAGCAGAGCTTAAAATCGACTGCATAAACGCACCTCTGCAGATACTGTGGGACTGCCAGGCATGACTGTATTCCAGCAGGAGTGCCTCTCGGAAACGCTCGCCGTCCCACTAGGAATCCAAGAGTTGCGACGCGCTCCATGGTTCTGTGACAGCACTCCGCGGGAACCAAGCAGCCTGATGGAAAGGCGCTACTCAGCAAGTGAAAACCGCCGGGGCCTGTGCTCGCCCCCAGGCGCCAATCCCAGAATGCAACATCTGCTGAAAAAAGCGCATCCCCCGGTGTCGCGTCCATGCCTACCTTTCGGTAGTGGGACCGCACCGTTTGCTGTTCCCTTTTCCTAAAGTAGCTTCAGGAAATTCTCTCACTCCGGTTTGCGCACCCAACGTGGAATGTGACATCACCGCCCGGCATCAACAAAGTCAACATAACAAAGCAGTAAAACCTAAATAAACCCAGATGGATGGCACACTACATTTTTGCAGTCCAAATTCATTATTTAAATACTTATATATAATTCAAATAAAACCCAGCCAATTTTCTAGAAGCCATGGGACATTGTTTTCCTCATTAAGAATAACTGAGCAAAAATTCACTCATTAGTTTGAATACCAGAACTTGTTGTCTAATTAACAAACAACAAAGGGTCATTTTATGCCACATTTATAGCACAGAAATAGTTATAAAAATCAGATTCTATCCTACAGATAAACATGGAATTTATGACCAGGGGAATCACAACACATAAGCAAAGCCAAGCTGGACAGAGCTGGCTGATTGCCTCTTTTCTGAATCTTCTTTGCAATATCCTCCCCCTTAATATGTGTTGGATGGTAGAATAATTTAGCCTTTAGATTAGCCTTCAGAAAATAAATTTTTTAACTTCACTTACAGAATCATTTTTAAGTGGCACACAGTGCCACTTGTTATACTTAACCGGTTATGTAACTAGTATGAGATTCAATAATATACCTTGCAGAACTAAAAACTTTAACTGTTAGTACTTAATAACTAATCCACTTCTCAAACTTATTATTTTTTTACTTCTTAGCCCAGAATTTACTGAATTGTGCTTCAGAAACAACCCAAACCAGGATAAATTTTTGGAAGATGGACAGATGGATAGACAGATGAATGGATGATGGATGGATGTTTCAGAAATGCAGCACATGGAATAAATCCATCGATAGCCCTTAAAACTGCTCATCCACAGCGGGGTCATCGGTACTGTTTTTCACCAGAAGGGAAAACTGCATTCACACATTGCAATAAGACTTCACCCCTTTCATTTCCTTGAATCACACAATGCGGCTCAAGCAGATCCAGCCTTAGCCGATTCCAAATAAGCCTCCGCTGGCCTTTGATGATGTCATTCTAATTTTGACGCTCCATGGCTGGGAAGCCTCGACTGAATTGATTTTCTTTTTTTTCCACGATTTTCGTGTTTTTCATGCATCACCCGAACGCACATGAATAAGACACAGAGGCCTCTTTTTACGCTTTATGGAGCACTCTGTTGACTACCCAAAGCTGATTGCCCAGTGTGCAAACTGGGCAGAGATCTGAAGCCTGGCTAACCTGTTAAATAATGCATGAGGTGTATGTGAGCGCCTCCACACTTTAGGGAGGTAGGTATTTTATGGGTCCCCAGGGGGGAAATTAGCCAGCCCAGTGGCTTCACAGACACATGAGCCGAGGGTGTTGTCTTCAGATGATGCTTCTGAAGGGATGTCACGTCGCCAGTGCTGGTCAATACTGCCAAGCCTAATTAGCCAGGCTTTCTCTACTAGTGGAGCCTTAATATCTGTCCCTTTCAGGGCAGCTCAGCACAATTAACCAAGGCTGCCTTCACTTACACTAAAGGCTACATCACACCCATAAAAGGGCCATGTTTCCCTTGCTGTAATATGCCTGCATCCTCCATACTACTAGGACACTAGGTGGCCTTCAGCATCGGCAGCTATGTGCCTCGTCAGTGAAGAATTAACATGCAGCCCCATCCAATTGGGGGAGGCAGCACCTCATTACCGTTACGGTGCCTTCCTGTTATTCCATTAGCATCTGCTATTGGGGGAGGCAGCACCTCATTACCGTT
>JAODKN010000041.1:29899543-29910191 GCA_026774425.1 Petrocephalus zakoni | reverse complement strand
ATTAGCATCTGCTATTGGGGGAGGCAGCACCTCATTACCGTTACGGTGCCTTCCTGTTATTCCATTAGCATCTGCTATTGGGGGAGGCAGAACCTCATTACCGTTACGGTGCCTTCCTGTTATTCCATTAGCATCTGCTATTGGGGGAGGCAGCACCTCATTACCGTTACGGTGCCTTCCTGTTATTCCATTAGCATCTGCTAACTACCTCATTGGACCTTGTTTTCTCCCATTGTGAGTGTGAATGATGCCTTTAAAGGTTTCATACCAAATAATGGTCAGTCAAATATGCGATTATAAATATATCCTAAGACTCCATAATCCATCTTGTAACTGTTCATGCTGGTCAGGGCACAGGGCTGGGGTACACCCCAGATAAGATGCTAGTCGATCACAGTACACGTACTCATATGCACGATTCACTTAATATGTATAATGTATGGTTTATCGATACCCCAGCACCCTCCACCCAACACTACGTTGGAAATAATTATGAAACTATGATGAGAAATATTTCATATGGATGAGGGGTGGGGGAGGTCTGTCAGACTTTGTACACACAAACACTGATTGCTTGAGGATCTTGTCCTTTCCTTCAGTCTAAAGTTTAGTGCTTGGTACGACAGCTAAGAATGACTTCAAAGTCCTGAGATACATGCTTAGCTCATCAAACCAATACTATAAAGACATGAGGTAGACATGAGGTATCCATGCAAAGTCTTTCTCAAGATCCTTTTCTTATCACCTCTCTGAGGTGATCATTCCATCATATCTGTATTCTGCTCCAATCTCATGCTGCCTTCTCCCTATCTGCTACAACATTCTGCTTTGTACCAGCTACACATTTACCCATTAAGCATGACACAATTTATATTGCTAGTGTAGATTATAAAGACTAATGGATCTTACCCAGAATCCTCTACTGTTCTTCTGATTACAATTGCTAGGTCGTTCCTCTTTAAGTGACATCTGGCCCCATTCTGCCCTGCGGTTATGCATCCCCGTAGATTCCAAATCCTTTTAGGTCTATCTCATATATAATAAATAGTTGTTTGCCCAGCAAACCTAAATGTTATGCAATCCAATGCTATATTAGGAATTAATGTAAATTGTACTCACTATAGTACTAGTATCTTGAGTATAGTGGTAGTACGGAATTGGTACAATGTTGTGTTAGTATAGCATTTGTGGTAACACTTAGATTAACTGCACCTTCATAAAGCCTTTATAACGCATTCATAGAACATTCATAAACAGCATGTAATTATACCTTAACATCCTAACATGCCTTAACAGTTTTAATAACAAATATTGCTTGCTGTTAAGGTATGTTATGACCTCAAGGTATACTTGTGTACTGTGAATGTATAAGCTGGAAGCCCTTGGTTTTGACATCCTGTGCACATGGTCCATAGGGTCTTCATATGCGTGAACTCACAGTGAATCTCACCCTGGTGGGTGCACTGTGGTCCATCTGCTGCAGGCCACTCCTGATGGATTGCAGAGAGGCTTCTAGCCAGAGGCACTGAAATTTGCAACCTAAATAAGTATATACTGAACATATTCATAATAAAAAGCAGGCATGATTTCCACTTGCTGTCTCTGTACTGAGATTGCTTGTGGCTATTCACCCCTCCCCCCCCCTTCTGTCAAATGACAGAAGGAAAAAATATTGAATATGTAGTGACTTAAGGAAATGATATACAGGTATCCATCCATTACATCTTATCGAGTAACAGCCGATCACATTTACATCCAAAGTCCATCGTAAATAATATACACTGATCGGTGCCTGACACCTGAAAGTGCACATAATAGGACAGTAGTGGGTGTATCGCTTACTGTAACAGGTGCAGGAGAACAGGCAGCGCTACCAGCCGTGCAAGGACCTGCTGTCTTTATATAACATGTAATACGGTATCTATATAGTAATGTATTTCGGATGCACAGCTACAATAAGCAGATATGATACAGATATAGCACCTGTACTGTGCTATTTCCTTACATAAAAAAACCTTACTGCACTATAAAATTTCCGCACAGCTTCAGGCGCTGTCTTCTTTCACAGCTGCCATTGTTTGGTACCGTGCACATTTTTTGGTTTCGTAGTGCAATTCATGCCTTATTTTTTGTGAACTTTAAGTGCAATCTCTTTTTATTACAAAGCGCTGTGATATTACTATTACATTATTTGCTGTAGAATACTGTGTGTATATTACAGTGCTGTACTTACTGTCTTGCCTCTCTCCTATAACTATTGAGAGACATCCCAAATGCAGATGCGAGTCAAAGGATACCCACATTTGGGGAGCTGCCATAAGGCAGGGGAGTTTAAAGCAGGGGATGATTAGACGAGCCCCTGAGTGACAGGCAGCCTGAAATATTTTTAAAATAATTGGGTTGGTCGTGGTTGGAGGACCATTATGATGTGCTTTTTTAGGCCCAGTATCTCTAGCATGTACAGTCAGCCAAAACATTAAAACCACTGGCAGGTGAAATGAATAACATTGATTATCTCATTTCAATGGCTCCCATCAAGGGTGCCATTATATATTAGGCAAGAGAACAGTCAGCTCTTGAACAGTTGAACTGTTCTTGAAGTTGATGTGAAAATGGGCAAGTGTAGGGAAATAAGTGGCTTTGTCAAGGGCTAGATTGTAATGGCTAGATGACTGGGTCACAGCATCTCCAAAACAGCAGGTCATGTGTGGTGTTCCCGGTGTGCAGTGGTCAGTAACTACTACAAGAGGTCCAAGGAAGGCTAACTGGTGAACTGGTCACAGATGCCCAAGGCTCACTGATGCACATGGGGAGTGAAGGCTAGCCCATCTGGTTTGATCCCACAGGAGAGCTACTGCAGCACAAATTACTGAAAAACTTAATGTTGGCTTTGATAGAAAGGTGTCAGAACAGACAGTGCATCACAGCTTGCTGTGTATGGGGCTGTGTATCTGCAGACCAGTCAGAGTGCCCATGCTGACCCCTGTCCACTTCTGAAAGTGCCTACAATGGGCAGGTGAACATCAGAACTGCACCATGGAGCAATTGACAAAGTTGGCCTGTTCTGATGAGTCATGATTTCTCTTACATCATGTGGACGTCCAGGTGTGCGTCATTTACCTGGGGAAGAGATGATACCAGGATGCACTGTGGGATGAAGGTAAGCTGGTGGAAGCAGTGTCAAATCAAGTCAAATGGCGTTTTATTGTCATTTCAGTCATATACAGTTAGTTCAGTACAAAGTGAAACGAAACAACATTACCCCAAAATCATGGTGCTACATAAATACACAGGACTACAAAGGCTACACAGAATAACATAACAGAGATGGGTTTTTGGCTTCGCGGCAGTCCGATAGCTGCAGCACCTCCTCTTGGTATGCTGACTCATTGCTCTTGATGATAAGACCCTCCACAGGTGGAAAACTGGATGATGTGATTCGAGCTAAGCATTGCTGCACAATCATGAGTCAGCAGACTGAATACCAGTGGACTAAGCACGCAGCCATGTGGGGGCCCAGTGCTGAGTGTGGTGGTGCTCAAGATACTTCTGCTGATCACACACAGGAAGTACAGGATCCAGTTTCAGAAGGAGGTATTCAGGCCTACAGAGCATCCATTGAGAGGAGCAGTTCATGACACACTTCATGATGATGGGTGAGAGTGCAAAGGGACTATAGTCATTGAGGATAGTCATTGAGACTTGGACAGGGGATGATGGTGGAGGCCTTGAAGTATGTTGGAATGATGGCGTTGTTCAGGGAGATGTTAGGAATGTCAGTGAGAGCATCTGCCAGCTGGTGTGAACATCTTAGGAGCACTCTGCAGGAATATTGTCTGGTCTAGCAGCCTTGTGTGGGTCGAGTCTGCGTGGAGTTTCTGTCACGACAGCTGTGGTCAGAGAGAACACTTGATCACAAAGAGGAGTGGTGGTCTTCCTCATCCGCACGTTGTTCTGCACCTCAAACCTTGCTTAGAAGTTGTTCAGCGCATCTGGAAGGCAGGCATCACTGTTACAGGCTAGTGGTGTTTGCCTGTAGTAGATAGCCTGGATGCCCTGCCAAACGCGCCATGTGTCACCGCTGTCCTGGTAGTGGCTTTGAATTCTCCTGCCATTTGCATGCATTGCTGCTTTGATGGCTTGACATGCTGGGTGTGCATTCTGCATTTTGCTAATATCCCTGTACAGTTCACACAGCACATCCTTACCATTAGCGCTGAAGGAAACACAAACTCTGACTATATGGACAGTAGTAATTTTCTGTGGTGTGTGTGATGCTCTGGGCAATGTTCTGCTGGGAAACCTTGGATCCTGGCATGGTGAGTCTTAGGTACCATCTACCTGAAGGTTGTTGCTAGTACAATAGTTAGATAGTTCTCGAGATCTCCATCCGATCATGCTTCTGTGGGATGTGCTGTGCAAACAAGTCCCATCCATGGAGGCCCCACCTTGCAATCTACAGGACTTAATAGATCTTCTGCTAATGTCTTGGTGCCAGATACCACAGGGCACCTTCAGTGATCTTGTGGAGTCCACGCCTTAATGGGTCAGAGCTATTTTGGCAGGATGACCTACACATATTTCTACAGTTCATCTGTCAACTGTAGGTGATCACTTGGATCTTGTTGATGGTATTTCGGTCAAAGTGGTCAGGTGAAAACCTCCCCGCACTGTCGTGAAGCTTTACTCACACCCACCAGAGCATGTCATTCAGCTCAGACAGAGGCCGGAAGACGCTTGTGAATTAGGGGTATTCCTTACAGGCCTGAACAACACTGAGGCGTTTCCACTTCGCCCTGCATACAGTTTTAGTTGGTTAGAGATGCAAACTTCAGTGCAATCCGTCACGGATGTCGCATTTAAGCTCCTCCAGCTTTGCTACGTCGATGCCTGTTGCAGAGGACACCGTTCACATTAATCCGCTTAATCCAAATGTAATTGCACACTCACCACTTTACCCTTTACGCACCATAAATGCTACTGTCTTGGATAAATTCTAAGAGACACAGCGCCTTTTCCAATTCCAGCTCGGCTGTTGTTTCCCCCCTCGTTTCATTACTTGATAGAACACTCTAAAAGCTACATTCCATTTACATCCCACACAAGCAGGTTTTAGGTAAACTTGTAAATAAAGTGCATTTGTGTGCTTCGTAGTTAGTCACTAGATGGAAATGCACAAGCCTCCAGACATGCTTATTACTGAGACATCCTTGCATATTTCCTACACCATATCAAAGGTTAGCAATATATAGTGTTTACCCAGCCTAAATCTGTTAATCTTTTGTCCTGAGATCCAATACGCGATTTTCATTTTAGTGTTTATGTGCTGTGTGGTTATATAACATTGTGTGTCCACTCGTAACATAAAGAAGGATTTTAAATGTGCCTTCCCAGAGTCCCAGATGTAATTTGAGCCCACTCTCTTAAAGTCATACAGGCTTCCTGCTGGGATATTCTTAGGTTTAAAGTAACACCTAAACAAACTCTATATTTTGCTTATACACTTTTACTATTGGGCTCAGTGGATATCCATCTTGCCAGATATGTCCATACAGGCTTGGAGGCTTGAACCCTACCACGACTATGTATATGAAGTTCATGTCTTCTACATGTGCTGCGTTGGTTTTCTCCTGGTGACTCTAAATGTCCACTTTGATGGACCAGCATTCATTCCAGAGTGCCCCTGCCTTGCGTCCTGTGCTTCCTGGTACGAGCTCCACACACTGTACTGGGTAAGCTTTTGGAAGAGGAAAGGATGTATATACATCTTAATATCTTTGGACATTTTTGTGATGGAAAAAAAAATATGAATAACAGTTCAACTTTTTTTACTGTTACATCCAAAGTAGGTAACGACCTTTGACCTACAAGTTATCTCTTTTGTGCTGAGGGGAGACATTTGTTTTTTTATGTACAAATCTGTTTAAGTGACAAGGTGTCTGGGCAATCGATAGTAGGTCAGCCCGTGATGGATGGCACCATGGTAACTAATTTCACCAAGTCAGATTATTCCGCACCACTCCTTGGCGACCTGGAGAGATAGGCTGACACCCCAGCGGCTCTGCCCTCCGAGGCTCATTCTTCTCTGACTCTGGTGTCCGTTTCTTCGCCTCGGCTCTCTTGCCTTCTGGGCTCGGCTCTTTGTCAGCTAGCTTCTTCACTCGCTTCACTGTGCGTTTGCAGGGAAAGACCTGGTTGACAGATGTTGAGAATGTGTGCCAAGAGTCTGTAGCGCCATCATACTGGCATCCTTATTCCGAATCTTATTTCCATAACGTCAGCACTGTTTCATTTCTTATGCTGGCGTTGTTATCGGTGATTTTACAAATCAAGCTAACAAATCTTGTGTTGGCAAGTCAATGTAACATAATTTTACAGGGAGTCTATTTGAAGAAAGATATATTGTGGTTTTATTAAACAAATAAATCATTGTTTCCATAATGTCTCAATTCACCTTTTACTGAATTTCTTTCGCTCACATAATTCTATTTATTTCTGAGCTGTTACTATAGAACTCCATGCAGTTCTTTTCATGACATTTTTTGCACTGTTACAGTTAATTGTTGTATATTATATATTATTAATGTCTAAATGTCTTTTTACTGTCTAGATGTGTGCATTGTGCTATCTAGATATCTATCTGTCTATCTATCTATCTGTCTATCTATCTATCTGTCTATCTATCTATCTATCTGTCTATCTATCTATCTGTTAATTTTAGGATTGGGGGAGGGGAGAGACATGTCGAGGTCAAACCCAGGAACACGAGACGTCTCCAGTTCCTTGTGCCTTGGCACTCTGACGAGCTCGTTACAAGTTAATTAATCATGGCTATCGATCTGTCACCACTCTCCTTGCTGGGCTGGGTGCTCACCGCAGGCAGGCCGGTATGCGGACAGACCCAGCCGGAGATATTTCATTCCCACCACATCCCACCCTCCATCCCAAGCCTGGCTCCACAGGGCATGTCAGGGAACCACAGGAGCACTGTCCTGAATCTTCTGTGCAGCTTTCAGAATACCGGAACAATACTGGCTTGTCAGTTGTTAACAGTTTACCCACAATACAGTGCTGGTCGCTGATTTAAATCACTGACTAGGTACAGCTGTCCCACTGTTGAGTGAGGAACTTCTCCTGGATCACTCCTGCAAAGCTACATGAATAAGTAAAAATATCAGCCGCTCTCTGTAACACTATAACCCAAGCAAAAAAAAAAATGCCAATTTTGTATTAACAAATATAATCTTCAGGAAACTAAGGAGAAGAAAGGGACGTATGTGACGGGGGCCGTTTCTGTGCCTCATGCTGGCCCATGCCGCCCTACATTTTTTATGGTGCTGGAGGGGTACCGAATCACGCTGGTTCTCCTAAGTTCTGGCTTTGCTCCCCCCCCAAATTAAGAGAGCATCGTTCAGCATGCCGCTGCCCCAGACAAGCCTCTCAGGAGAGGCCTCTTTCATGTGGGGATGGGGTTAAAAATTCATGCCATACAGTTGAGCAGTGTTCAAATCAAATAAAATGTAAAACAATACAGCGGAGTCCTCCGCGCCAGTGCGTCTTGGCAGTGCTCATGGATGTGTGTGGTTACGCCCCCGCAGACCCTAACATGGAATCGCCCGTGATCTCCCTCACCTGAATACGAGCAGCTACGAGATTGTTCTCATCTGTGCTGCAGTATTGACTAGGGCAACCCCCTATCTGTCTGACTAGTTATAGTGCATGTTACTGTGTTTACGAATCTTCTTTGTCTTGACTGATTACAGTCCTGGACCCCCCTCTAAACCCCAGTTGGTGACTGACTGACCTGCACTAGGTTTAGACGTCGGTTTGTGATTTGTATCCAATACAGCTGTGGGACTCCCTCAAATTCTACACATGCACCAGTGTGTCCGGATAACTGGGTGTCAGAAACTTTTTATCCTCATATCCGATTGCAGTAACTTTAAAATATGTTATACATTTTATATCTATTTAGGAGATGCTTTTGGACAAAGTGACATGCAAGTGAGGATGAGTGGGCAGGCCCCGCCAGTGTCCTGCACCCCTGGGCCAGTTGGGTTTAAGGGCTTTGCTCAAAGGCCCAACAGTGATATGATTACCAGCTCCAAGATTTGAACTCATAACCTTCTGGACATGGGCACGGTTCCCTAATCCACTGTGCTTTCATTTGGCTGAAAAGGCCAACACACAGTCATTGTTTAATATAATGCAGTATAGTAGGCGGATAATTGCTACTGCGGGTAATGTCTGTGTGACCCAGAGAGCAGGAAAAAAGTGTTTCTCTCGTAGCCAGAAAAGAAAACAAAAAAGACCCCAGAAACAATTTTACAATTCATTTGCTTTTTGGCCTTCTGCTGAGACATATCTCTTGCTTTAAGTATGCGAGCGAGTAAGGAGCCGCTACCCGAGGCCCTATCCCACCATGACCCACTCGGCCTGCACTGGGGGCTGGGCGCATGTGTCACCGTTAACAGACACGTCCATGTGATGCACACAGTAGATAAAGGCAGAGTGCTGACTCCGCAATCCGCGTCGGCGGTCCTACGGGAAGCCCCCCCGTTTACATTCACTGCTCTTCCTCTGGATTCCACCCCTCAGATTCCGTTCACTTGTCCCGAAAGTCGGACAGAGAGAAAAGTCTCATTCCAAGTGCAGTGGCAGGAGTGCTTGTCTGCCAGAGTGCAGAAAGCTCGCAACCTTATTCGCTTCTCCAGACTCTTACATCCGTGCCTCATTTCAGCAGTGGGCTGTCGATTTATTCCTCATCCCAGGTAATTTTGTGTCCAATTCAGAGAAGATGATTTTCTTTTATGTTTTTAAATCACTTTCTGTGCTTGATCATTTTTTCATATAACTATAATTTTTCTTTTTATAGTTTTGGCTGTCCTTCAAATTATGTAAATTTGCATAGCGTGTGTCTGTGCTGTTATATGTTTCAAAATAAGAAAAAATATATATTGTTCCCCCCAGGATAATGTCCAGCAACATTATAACAAATAAATTACAGAACAATAACATCCCTCTTCAAACAAATCAATTGTAAAACATAAAAAACACGGAAGTGTGTCATATAGTTTCGGAGCTTGACCGATAAGTACAGGCTTTGAAGCAAAAGAACTGTATCAGTGCATTTGCTTTTGTGTGCATATGGTCTGTGGTGGTGTGTAGTTCAGTGGCCTCAGAATAAGGGAACATGTCCGGAAGGTTGTTGGTTCCAATCGTGTGATTGGCTGAGTAATTATATGACCTTTGATCCCTTGAACGAGACTCCAGGGACATTGGGCTCTGACCTTACTAAATCAACACATGTTCATACGATGCTGATGGCACCTGGTGGGATGACACCTGTGAATGTGGTGTTAGGATGAGAACAGCAAGTGATGAGGGTTGCTGCTATGGCGATAACCGCATTTACGGTATGTAAGGTCATCGCCATCAGTTTCAAATAATCTTGAGAATTGCAAAACCATAACTTACAAGAGCAGAATTGTAGCATGCAAAATGATGAATTTCAGGCATATCTTATGAAGTATGCAAATATTTTCATGTGGCTTTTAAAAAGCCGAAATTACTGTGATGACAAATTGGAGGCACCATCAAATGTATTACCAGAACTGGTACTAAAAATTGTTACTGATTTTTGTTATTGTAGGCAGTTTGTTGGCTTGGTACCTAGACCCACAGAGAAGCCAGCTTTCATCGCATGTGAACACAACTTCTAACTCCGACTGTGAATTGGGGATTTATTACAGAAGGTTACAATACTGTCCAACAAATTATACGTCCAGTGGTTTGTTTCTCCTGCCGGCCGGACTTAGGAGGCGCAGTGGTGACGCGCTGAGCACCTTCCTAATCACACCCAGATGCATCTCCATAAAATGGGGATGAAATATGATAGAAGACGCTAGACCTAAAAGTGCTGGAAGTAAGGGATAGATAAACAGCACCATTGATCCTCTGTCAGGCTTTTCTCATTATAAAACAAACATTAGGCTGTTGGCTGAAAAACCTGAGCTGTAGGTTTCTGTAATGTCTGTGCTGTAACCCTGGCCGTAGGTCTCCTTAATGTCCGTGCTGTAACCCTGGCTGTAGGTCTCCTTAATGGCTGTACTGTAACCCTGGCCGTAGGTCTCCTTAATTTCTGTGCTGTAACCCTCGCCGTAGGTCTCCTTAATGTCTGTGTTGTAACCCTGGCTGTAGGTCTCCTCAATGTCAGTTCTGTAACCCTGGCCATAGGTCTCCTTAATGTCTGTGCTGTAACCCTGGCTGTAGGTCTCCTTAATGTCTGTGCTGTAACCCTGACTGTAGGCCTCCTCAATGTCTGCGCTGTAACCCTAGCTGTAGGCCTCCTCAATGTCAGTTCTGTAACCCTGGCTGTAGGCCTCCTCAATGTCTGCGCTGTAACACTTGCTGTAGATCTCCTTAATGCCAGGTCTGTAACCCTGGCTGTAGGTCTCCATAACGTCAGTGCCATAACCCTGGCTGTAGGTCTCCTTAATGTCAATTCTGTAACCCTGGCTGTAGGTCTCCATAATGTCAGTGCCATAACCCTGGCTGTAGGTCTCCATAATGTCAGTGCCATAACCCTGGCTGTAGGTCTCCTTAATGTCAATTCTGTAACCCTGGCTGTAGGTCTCCATAACGTCAG
>JAODKN010000041.1:29869367-29886666 GCA_026774425.1 Petrocephalus zakoni | reverse complement strand
CCCCCGCAGACCACGCTCACTACCCTACCCAGGATGAGCGGTTTGAAGATGGATGCTTCCAACGTGTTAATGCTACAGTTTAGAATATGTATAAATATTCTTTTAGACATAACACCTCTTTTCAGCTAGAGTTTTGGAATTATTCAGACCTACAGGGTAATTGATTTGATTTATTCATTTTAGAAGTTAAATTTTGAGTTATGATTAAAATTTTAAAAATATTATTTCTTTATGTTGCGTTATGCTGGTGCTTTGAGTTGAAGCCTTGCTGGCTAGATGGATATACCGTCTGCGGTATCTCCTTTTGGTCATGGTATTTTACAGCATTTGACAGTTATTAGTAAAACAGTTTCACAAAGTAACACATTAATTAACACCAAGAACAGATTAGCCCACAACATCATGTCTTAGAATGTGTCTAAATATATCGTCTCTTTTAACATGGATTGATGGAAATACTTTTCATATTAAGTGTTACTGTCTGTTAATGTCTGATCTGTGCTCTTTCATTTAATGATGTCATCTTTTGTAGTTCAATCCCTCAGTTCTGCCCCACTCCACATTAGCAATCTCTTCTGTTAGCAAATCTTTCTCTATGTTTTCAGTCCTTACAAACCTTAATGTGTCAGGCATTTTATCTAGAACCGTTCTGTGTTGTGAGTTCTGACTCGAACAGCAGATGTCTACTGTCTACAGCGGTGATTTAAGTCTAGGGCGACACGTCACAGAGTAACTGCTTCAAGTTTCTGTTCGATCAACAAGGCTGGTTCCCAGCAGTAAGCAGGGGCTTCATTTGGCCCGTTCAGAGTAAGACGAGAGCCGTGGAAATGGAGGCTGCTAAAATTGCAGCCACAGATTAAGAGGAACATCCAGGAACGTCAGCTAAAGTCACAGCAGATCACAGTGAAGTCAGGAAAAATCCTCCCCACAGCACAGGGATGCACTGCCACACACTTGAGGGGGAGGCAGAGGGTGATTAGGTTAGGCGATAATCAAATTAACGCTTGTCAGTGAGGACTTGTGAGAGGGTTAATTCCTGGGTCACGGCCCAGAGTATGTAAGATGAGCTGCATAGTATGTGATGGAGTATTACATATTTATATATTTAAATGTGTTTGTTTAAAAATAGCTCTTATCCTGCAATTTCAAAATTCACCACAGAGGGCAGCATATGAATCTCCATCCATCTCGTTTCTGTAAGTGTTTATCTAGGCCAGGGTTGTGAGGAGCCTGGAGCCTGTCCCCAGGACATGAAGCAGGGGACATGCCAGACAGGACGCCTGTCACAGAATAAGCTGCATGCCTGTGCATTGTAAGAGGAGACCAGAGCCCCAGGTGGACGGCATGCAGATGTCAGACACATAGAGACTCAGAGAGGGAGTCAAACCTGCAGGCTGTACAGAAGCCAAAGTGCCTGCACTATATCAGTAGTTGTTCTTTTTATTTTATTTTTTGCTTTGCACGATTTTTGACTCACATTCTGTTTTTCCTTGTTAAAGCTACAGTGCACGTTTGGTCACTCCTGACAGGAGTTTGACCAGTCTGAGCCCTTAGTGAGCTTGAAGGTAACACTCTGGCTTTAAGAGCCACTGGGGCATGTAAGGCAGAGACTCTCCATCTCCCCCCGGGTTCCCCTGTATCTTCCCCGTAAGCGAGGGAATTTTCCCACAGACAACAGAGATGCACGGCCACTCGCCCGCCAAGGCAGAATCGGCCTGGCTTCCCTTCTGCCGGTTTCGGTTTGGAGATTACCACAGTGATCTCGGGAGGTAGCTGTCAAGCGGTCCTCAGAAAGAGGAAAGCACCGCAGTGAGAAGAGCAGGAAAAGCCGAATAGAGATGTAATGTGTGCCTGGCTGGATCTGCCTCAGGAGCGGCTCCTACCCCAGGCTGTCACACTCTAGCTTCCAGCTACACCCACCCCCCCCCCCCAATTCGAACTGTTTGCCCGTTGTTTTGTCACATGAAATATACACGAACCCGCTTTCGCATTTAAGGCTCTCTGTGTTGTCGGTTAATTGTGCAAGAATCTCGCTACATCAATATTTCAGCTACAGGAAATAAGACCAGGGAAACTGTACCAAAGATTATGACTTTTTATCGTTGGGGATGTTGTATGAAAATGGGCTTTCAGCGGGGGGAGGCGGGATTAGGAATAGTTGGCTTGGATGAGTGTTCTTTAGTAAGGATCTCCCGTGATGGAATCTGGGTTAGGTGAGCGTAATTGAGCGGGTACAATGCCTGTCGCCATGTGCGAGGCCCTTGCTGCTTTGGTCTCAATATCCAGGCCAAGTGGGAAGGATTCCTGATTAGTCATTTGGAAAACTGGTGAATGTTATTATGTGGGCATAAACGCTACTACATTCCACTTTTTCAAGTACCACCACCACATTGCATGACACATTTGGTGCATAAAAATAATAATAATAATAATAATAGTAATAATAATTTCTGTGTTTTTAGGGTACAATGTACCAAAAATTGTGTGTGTGGGCCTGACTTTGAACGCCACGACTTGATCATTTAATTAGCTGACTCGCCGAGCGAGCTGAGGTAACAGGCTGCAATCTTCCTCATTTACAGTTTGATCTTTTTTTTTCATTTATCATTCTCAGCTGGTAGAAGGTAGATGAAAACACCCAGGATGAGCCCGCGATGTTGGGCTTAAGCCCAATGATTCTGCCATACGGGTAAGCCTCACCATCATTTAGCAGTGCCACCTGACATGTCCACCCGGAGCACGGTTTTTAATTCATCACTAAGACCCAGGATATCTCAGAATCAGCACCGTCATTGTCCAAAACATGATGAATTACTGACCAGCTAGATTCCAGAGATATGTTGATTACCAGTAATGAATGTTTTACTTACCAGAGGGATGTTTGTCTTACTGGGGGGATATGTTTAAGAAAACCATTAAGTAAAATGTTGAAATTGTGTTAATTAGTCAAATTTGGCATTATTTGGAGTTATTAGACTTTACATGCATATTATTTTAGTTGTATATACTGTAGGTATATTACTTTAGTTATTAAGCTATTATATGCCAGCTGGCTAAGCTGCAAAAAAATCCCTAAAGTTTGGTAATGAAGTCGACAAAGTCAAGTTCAATGGAAGACAAACGTCAAAAAACGCAGAGAAGAAAATGGAGGAACTTGACATTTCTGGCAGAGTGTGATTAAGCTGATAGAGGGGGCTTATTTTTAGGAAATCTGTGATCTTTGAGCTGACAGGTTGCAGGAGACTGCAGGTACCGCTACCGTAAAGTTTTTCCCTGGGTCATGAATATGATTTGTTATTTTAGCTCTTCCATATTGAAATTGTTCGGATCATTGGCGCGCCTTTGAGCTGAGGGAGGATTCAGAGGACCCTGTTTGTCAGTTTAGCCGTCCTTCATCGGGTTGTTTGTCGTGACCCCGAGTCCAGCACATATTATGAATTAGTAAAGCAGGTGTGCAAACGAAAGGTTTTGCGGGGCCTGTGAAAGTCCGAAGGTGGGGCGTGCAATTATATGCCTGGGGGGGAGAGGAGACAGGATTTAGGAAAACGATGGAATGAAAACATGTTTTACTTAGCCAATGGGAAAGCAAATCATACGAAGTGGAGAGGTGGGGTTACGCCGGGGGCGGGGTTACAGAGTGGAGAGCTGGGGTTACGTTGGGGGCGGGGTTACAGAGTGGAGAGGTGGGGTTACGCTGGGGAGGCTGGGTTACAGATGGAAGTGGGTGGTTGTGAAGGGGGTTGTGAAAGATCACAAAAGTGTTTCTCATTAGCAGAAGTAGCCCTGGCCAGTTTCCTCACAGTCACCTGCATTTTCATTCTTTGCCTCAACAGGTTTGACATGATAACCTCTCTTCCTCTCACACCACTGCTGTACTTTGAAGTCTCTTTAAAACAGAAACAGTGTAGCTGTCATTTTCAAAAATGAGAAACATAGTTTGAATGTTTTTTTAACCTTGATGTGAATCATCTGTGTATGCATCTCAAACTTCAAGTTCATGACACCCTCCTTCTTCTCACCCCCCCCACCCCTCTCCAGGGCCACAGGCCACACACACCCTTTTTCTGTTGACTCCTACTGCCCATTCATGACCCCCCTCCCCACTCCCGCTCACCCACAGCCAAGTGGACCTGCTCCAGGCCCCACCCCCACGCTCAGGCCCCGCCCACAGCGACCTCCCCTCCTTTGTCCATATCCTTCCATCATAAACACAGATCCATGTGCCCCTGCTAGCCATATCTCCATCCACGTCTGCTGATGCTCAGCCTGTCTCCGTCCGTCATTATTCTTTACGTTCTATTCCAGGCATGCTTCATACAATTACAAACTGTGTTTGCAAATAATGACCTCACGTTCTGTTCTAAAGGGAAGACCTCTTTTAGATAATGATAACCGTCACTCGGTTACCCCTGCTGGCTGGCACAAAGGATTCTGCCCACATATCATGTTTATTTTTATGTCATTGCCCAGATACATGCTAGCTCTCATTGACATTAATTGGCATTCCTCGCAATACAGGAAAACAGAAATACCTCCTTGTGCACCTCTAGCCTGTTGTTGAGACTTCATTTCATTTTCAAGGCGAGGATAAACAGAACGCAGCATTGCAGGAAAAAACACGCTGATTTATGCAGCTCTCAGTCTCTATCAGCCTTGACTTGTCTTCATAACATCCTGGGGTAGCACCTGAGTGGAGGTTAAATTGTGCTAACCTTGTCTCTGCAGTAGAGGGAAATGGCCTGGTTGTGAGCGGTAATCTAAACGTCATTAATCGTGAGTCGACTGGGCTGCACGTTGCGGCCTTTGGAACAGCACATCTCCTCCGCTCAGCTGGCCTTCAAGCCATCTTCATATGGAAGAAATACATGTACATCATGGGGGCCTTCAGGACACCCACATATAGGAAAAGATCCTATAGGAAATAGGAAATAGGAAAGAAAGAACCTTAGATGTCCGATGTACCCTCAGGACTTCTGCATATGGGATAAAACGAATCACAGATATCCTGGGGGGAGCATTACGACATCTACATTTAGGGGGAAAAGAACCACATGAATCCTATTGACCTTCAGGACAATTGTATATAGGAGAAAAAGAACCGTAGATATCCCGGGGTCCTATAGGACATCTGTATGTAGGAAAGAAAAAAAGCACATATATCTTGTGGACCTTTAGGAAGTGATGTAGCCAAGACCACCTAAAAGTCATTACCAAGACCAGAGTATATCAAGACTGAAACAAGACCAAGAATAAGCCAAGACGAGACCGAGACTAGACCAAGACAAAGGCAGGGTGAGATCAATGTGACGAGGAAGAACTAGACCAAGTCAAGATCAGAAACAGACTAATGTTTGAGTCTACGTAACACAACACCCTATGAAATGTGGGACATAGGCACCATCTAGGGGCTGGGCAGTTTGGCCTAAAATTTGTGTCACAGTATATTTTTAACCATAGATTTTTTTCTTAAAATTTCATTATGAATGCTTTTGGACAGGTAAAGTACATGTGTGGCTACAGCATGACGCAAGGATATAGGTTTGGTCTCAGTGTGTAACAACCAACACAAAGCATGCATATCAAAATGATAAACTCTGGGTACTGGGCAGAGGAATCAGTCAGTGAAAAAGAATGGGATCCACAAACCAGATGATGCTCCTGAATTTTTTAGCATTTTGCTACCTTATGTGACGTTTCAGGCCCAAGCCTTTCGGCAGACAGAAACAAATGTAAAGTTTTTTCAAATAATACGCACCTTATTGGCTGCATTTGAACTTTAATGTAGGACGTTCTACACCCAATCAAAGTATTGTGTTGACAGACAGATGAATATTAAGCTGTTGTGATAAATATTGAGGCTATTGATGAGTGGTCTTGACTGGTCTTGAAATAAAACATTGAGTCCTCTGTGTCCTAGACCAAGACAAGACGGAGTCAAAATAAAGTCGATTCCACATAAAAGTGGTCTTGAGACCAAGGCCAGACTCGAGAACTGCAACATTCATACGCGTCTACATAGTAAATAATATATATTGATTGAGAGATGCCTGAAAGTGGATGTAATAGGACAGTAGTGGGTGTATCACGTACTGTAACGGGTGCAGGAGAACAGGCAGCGCTACCAGCTACTAGCCGTGACCTGCTGTCCTTATATAACATGTAATACGGTATCTATATAGTAATGTGTATAGGATGGACACACGTGACCATCCCCACCTCCACGCGTGTCCAAAAACAGGACAATTCCAAGATGAGACCTACATCACAAAAAAATGGTCTTGAGACCAAGGCCAGATTCAAGTACTACAACAGTATCTAAGCAAGAACCTTAGATATCCTGGGTCCTATAGGACATCTGCATATAGGAATAAAGCAGCATAAGGCGCTTTCACACTGTAGGAATCTTTTTCTGGAGCCAGAACCTTTTTACTGAATCATAGACTTATCATATACACACTGCAGGAACATAGCCTGACTGTAGTTCTCTGGAAGCACATTTTAGTACCTTCTCCAGTTTTTGTTTGAACACAAACTACTGGGGAACACAAACTACTTATGGCGATAACTTGCTGTTTGGTTGACCATAAGCACCATCCCTAACTTGGAAGTTATGCAGAAGTGCAGAAAAAGAAATATAATTAGCAGATCAAGAACTGAGCAGATGGAATTATTGTTGTCCTTCAAGTACGTTTAATGAAAAGCTTTTTTAAATTGCGTATCCATCCGATTGATGACTAATATTGCTTAATATTGCTGGTGCCGCCGGTGAAACCAACCAGTGTAGCATTATTAGCTTATTCTGTTACGGAAAGATCACTCTGCCAGCCAGATGCAATAATGAGGTATAAACGTCTCCAGTCGCATGAATAAGATATAAATTAAAGGCCGTGTCCCATTTTGATCACCATCGCTTCCCCCAATAACTAACAAATAATTTAACAAAACAACTTGTTAATTTTCCATTGTTTTAGGTGGCAGTTTAGTCTTAAATTATGAATTATGAACCTGCAAGCTTGTTTTGCATCTCCCATGCTTTAGCATAAAGGTCCCAGTTCCTGTTGTGCAGTGGGAAACCAGGGTAACCAGGGGCAAGATCGGGAACTTTAATTTAAATGCGCCTATATATACCCTGTCAATATGTTGCTTACATTTTCAAAAACAGAATGCACTGTAGATGAAGGTAGCCATTAGTGGATTTTTCCACTTTCTGTGGGGTTAATGAGTTATGAAGCAGTAACGGACTGTGTGGAAAAACGTAATGCTCCAGAATGTTAATTTAATGCATGATGTACAGCACAAGTTAAAATTATAACCACAGAATGAAATGACCCATATTGAAAACTCAACAACTTGGCAGTAAAGTAATATCGCTTTTTGTTCTAACCTCTAAGGTCTTTGAAATGCCAAAGTAAGCATTAAATGTGCAGTGATGAGTTTCATTATTGCACACTTGCTCAACCCACCAACAGCAGAGATGCTATGCCCTGGAAGTGTGATGTTAGTACTTTTGTGTCATGACGTGACTCGATCCAGGGCAGTGTCTTAGTGGGTCTTGCTGAGCCTCTTACGTGGATGGTTGCAGGTACAAATCTAGCCTGTGCTCAGGGAGCCTGCACCCCTTCCCTGTGTTAGGTGGCTTCTGTCCAGGTTCTCCTCCTGCATCCTAATGATATGCATTTCATACGACTTGGTTTCTCTCACTCATTAAATAATCTGCAAGGACCTGGTGACACCTGCAGGGTGTCCCCTGTCTGCCACACCCTAAATGAGGAGAACATTTCCAAAACTCAGTCCATTGTTCTGTTGTTTTTCAGATGAGACCGCAAATGGCCTAAAGTCAGGCTCATCAAATGTTACAGGTTTGGGAATAAAATCTAACGCAGAATTTCCAGTCACTTTTACATTTAAGGTCCTTAGTAAATAATATATACTGCGAGAGAGATGCCTGAAAGTGCACATAATAGGACAGTAGTGGGTGTATCGCTTACTGTAACAGGTGCAGGAGAACAGGCAGCGCTACCAGCCATGCAATGACCTGCTGTCCTTATATAACATGTAATACGGTATCTATATAGTAATCTATATGGGATAGACAGCTATAATATACAGTATCAAGATACAGCGAAATTAATGCAAGTCGACGCAAGGACGTATAGTCAATTCACAAGCGGAGGGAAGCTAACTGCCCCACAGTAAGCCATCCATCCATCTTCCAGAAATGTCTGCCTGGCACGGGGTTGCTGTGGGCCTGGAGCACATCCTTGGAAAGGCAGGCCAGAAGGCACGGGAACACTTGGGATGGGATCCTTTCATTTTTTTTTTTAAATGAGCTCCCCTGACTGTATTTCCTTTGGATGCTATATCAGGCGAAAATAAATGTATAAAAATAAAGCAGCTGACAATGAAATAGGTGCCAAATCCACCGGATGGCACGATCCTTTCAAAGGAGAGCTCTAAAGCTGTGTCTGAAGAATTGGAAACTGTTTCTAAAGCCCTTAAAAGGCTGAATTCTCCAACCAGTGCTGGTGCTGCAATCCTGCCCCTGCTCTGTGTCTTTAGATGGTTCCTGTTTGATTGCAATGGTTTCCTCCCTGTTTCCCGCCTACAGTCCAAAATCATGTAGTTAAGTGAATCGTGTCTCTACATTGCCTGTAGCATCCTGTCCAGCGTGTCCCCACATGGCATTCTGTGCTTCCTGTGATAGGCTCCAAGCGCACCGTGCCCTTGTGATTCAGGGATGCCAACTCTCACGCATTTGGCATGACACTCAGGCTTTGCGACTATCACACTCATGCAAGGAATCTTCCTGCAAATCTGCGTTTTTCCATTACAAACCTAAAATTAGCTACATCAAAAGCGTTGGGTAGTTTGCAAACCCAACTGTTTACAAAGTAATAATATGAGTATGCAGACTTGTCTCGAATTGGAAAACCTCACGTCAGCCAGCCGACCAAAGTTAGCAACTCGGGTAATACATGTATGAAAGTGAAGTGATTTCACATTATTGTCTTTATACCTCTGCTAATAAACAATAGCATTAAGAAAACCACTAACACATATATTTCCAGTCATCATAATCTTTCTGTCTTTCAAAGTCCATCCACCCGACTATTTTACCGATTGGTCAAAATAAAATTGGCCATTCAATGTAAATTAATTTTATTTTGACAACAGCAACCTGTATGTCATTGCAGTGCTTTAAATAATGGACACCGGTGGCGTGGCGGTACTTTTTGCAGAGTGAGACGTTTTTTGGGAAACAGTTTTCATGTTTATTTCAGTTCACAAATTATTATTATTTTTCTTTATTTAGTCTCTGTTTCAGTTTAGTTTACGATAATAACGTGGGTTCCAACAAGCCCAACACACAAGCACTGGCACCATCAATCAATATACAATAAGCTCAGATTCTAGTCTAATCATTTTCACAAACAGTTATTCAATGGAGGTTCTAAGGTAACAGGCAGACAACCTTATGGCTTTAATAGTTAGTGCATTTAGCAGCTATTGGGACTAAATGTATTAAAAAGCTCTCCGTACTAACGGTAATTTAACAGGCATGAACAGACAACACTTAGGGTGGTTTAGCCTACTCTGGTGGCCCAGCATGCAGAATAGCGCCTGTGTTTCTCCTCCTCAGGTGCTCCTGCATAGTGCTAGTGCCGCTGTGGTCTGCCAGCGAAACCTTATACAGTGTAAAACCACCTCTTTCTTCTGTGATAATATGAAATACTCTTATAATAGTGTAGTGATTTTGAAGGAAAACGTGTTAAAATGAATTGAAGTGTTTTAGAAATTGAGAAGGTAATTTTTTAAAAATGTTTCTTAAAAAAAGAGCAGCGTCGATTTAAAAATATTGACGTTGGTGCATTTTCAGCGTCGACATCATCGACTGCGTCGACTAATTGTGGCGGCCCTACTTTCCAATGATGTAAGTGTTTAAGTGAATACCGCGTGAGGTTTCTCTCCAAACATCATTTCTTGCTGCGCACTACGGTCTTTGGACTGCTTATGTTCGATAAACAGTGCTCCTTGTCCCCACGGACGGCTCTCTTCTGACTGCACCCCGTTTCTGCTGCTCCTTTGAATTCCCTTTTTGAAGCTTTGTGCCAACACTGTTTGTCACATTTCCACTCCTACACACCGGGAGATTCTGACAGGATTGAAAAGATTTATATTTTGCACCCAGCTCGGAGGTCTGTGTTCTCACCTTTCAAATGGGGGACTTTTCATACTGAGAAGAAATTTAATTTTCTTTCACATATAGATAAAAGGACAGAACGGGCAGCAGATATAGTTAGTCCAGCCTTCCGTCTCTCACTGTTGCTCTCCCTTTCGATCAGCACAAGACGCGCGACGCGTGACCCCTTAACAGAACTGTAGGACACGCGGTGCATCGCAGCGGATTCAGGACACTCTGCAGAGTACCGAAGAATAACGAAATACAGTCTTACACTGAATTACCCCAGAATGAGTCACATCTGATCGCATTTATGTCCAACGTCCATAGTAAGTAATATACACTCGGCGCCTGACACCTGAATGTGCACATATTAGGACAGTAGTGGGGGTATCGCTTACTGTAATAGGTGCAGGAGAACAGGCAGCACTACCAGCCGTGCAATGAACCATATATAACATGTCATACGGTATGTATATAGTAATCTATATGGGGTGGACAATTCAAATATTGAGATTCGCCCAAAATGACTTGCACCTGGTGGTTCTGGCTGTACTGACACTTTATTCATCCCTGAAGGGAAATTCCCACCATGAGACACACAAACACTCACATGTGGGGACTAGATTGGGGGTGCAGGACCAGCCCGTGTCCGTCACCCCTGGAGCAGTAGGGGTTAAGTCAGCGACATTCCGATCATGGGCACCAAGTCCTACCCTACAGAACCACGCACCCTAATATACACCAGTGTTGCTCAAACCAGTCCCAACATAGCGGTCTACATACTAGCTATTCCTGATTGTTTGGTTTGTGTGTGCTGGGACTTACGGGGGAGCAAAGATGTGGACTGTCTGTGGGTCTCCGAGGACTATGTCAAGAAACACTGCCCCATGCAATGAAAATCCAATTACCAGTAACTATTATTGGCTAAAAATCCTTTTTGTTGTCAAGTTGGCTTTAAACATTCTGGCAGTCTCTATCCTTCACTTACTGTACAGTTCAGCTGCCACCATCTAAAAGAGTCCAACAAACTCAGGTGGGACTACAGAGGTGAGGATGGTTGCACGGTGATTAGAAATGCAGCCGGCATCGGAAGCAAGAGCAGGAACATCTGCAAAGGGATGCCATCGATTATACTGTGCTTCTTTGAAGGCACATCGAGGAAGTGAGGATGTGGAGCCAGGACCTGTGATGCCCCAGGAGCAGGTGTTTCTCCCACTTTCTCAAGCTGCCTGCGGTGGTACACCAGCCCTCTGCCTGCGGTGGTACACTAGCCCTCTGCGCTGACCTGTGGAAATGATTGTGCCTTACAAATGTCACAGTTGGGTCCTTTCAGAATTTCTACTCTGACCTGAACACCACAATGAGGCTAAACTGAGTCAATCGAAATGATGGTTATGCTAATAAATCCTATTTTTCATCAGGAGAGCTTTGTTCCTTTCCTTTGTGACAGCCACCCACTACTGGGCAGGATTAGCTGGCATCCATGGTGGCGCCCTGAACTCCCCCCACCAGCCCAAATAAGTTCATCGTACATGAAGTTCCGTCATGTACCTGATAGATCCAGCTGTCTCATTCAGCTCGGCTGTGAATAAAATCCTGCAAAACTGGTTATTAAAAAAGCGCAAATTGATGAGGTGGTGTGGGAGGGATGAGTGTGTTCTCTGTGGTCCTGACTTCTTAAGAAGACTTCAGGTTCTGCTGCTAACTTGATGTTCATAGAGTTTGATTTTACGGAGGCAAGCTAAGTATTCATCTAGAATTCAAACAATGACTAAGAATTTTTTATTCTTATGATGAATTGTCATGGTAATTCACATAAACTTGAAACGTTAACACAGTCGAGTGGCCCCACTAAGGGTATAAGAAAAACATCCCAACATTCTTTCTGTTGAGGCAGACTGAAAGCTGGTGCTTGTCCCCAAACAGTCAGGAAACTAGACCACTTAACTTGAATCTTGTAAACAATGTCTAGAGCCATTTCCTCACTGTGCTGCAACTCTTATTGAGCAACATTATTTGTATAGTATCTCTCTGACAATGACATTGTGCCATCAGACACGTACATACAGCAGTGCTTAAACCCGTCACTGAAAGCAAGTGCCACAATTTCCTTGAAAGCTAATTATTGAAGTCTCCTTGACTCACAGACATGACAAACATGAACTGGTGCAAGCTGACCACTCCTACTCGGCATGGATACATTCAGCGCATCTTGATGGGAGTACAACATAGCTCAGAGCTTGGACTAATTCTTAATAATAATAATAATAAAAATAAAAATAATAAAATAAGTTTTATTTATATAGCACCTTTCTCACACTCAAGGACGCTTTACAATGCAAAAAATAATACAAAAAAGCAGGGCACGTACAGTAACAACAATAACAATGAAACAACGACATGTTAGTTATGTACTAGTAGTTACATTCTTACAGTATGTATCCTTCCTCTCTGAATGACTTATGGTCAGAGATAAACATGATATTTCTCTTCATTCCTACTTCCTATTTTTTGTGTATACCTTTATTAAAGAGGCACCAATAGCAACAGAATGAACATTCTGCAATCGTCAACATGACTGGAACAATTAACCTTCTCTGTTGCATCGCTAAGTCTTGACCCAGCATAACAGCTAAAGCTACACCCAGAAACATATCTTATCTCAGCTTTCAGTGAAGGGCTTTCATAATCAGGTCGTACAACATCATGTTTCTGATGCGTAACCCAGAGTGTAAAAGCTGTCTGTGTTTGCTGTGTTTTTGTTTCAAATGGCGCTAAAACATAATCCAGTGCAGAGGAAGGGCATTCTGCCTTTATTGTAACATACAGGAATGTACATTTAAATTAGGACAGTACCGCTGAGTTATTCAAGAATAAGTCACAAAGCCATCCAGCACAGAGTATCAGCTTGGCGGATGGTTCGTAACGCAGATTCCGCAATTCTGTGTTAATTGTCAGGCCACCACTGTATCACCCATTTGGCTCAGTTTCCTTTTCCATCCGTCAGTCAAAAATCTCAACATTATAGACTAGTTTCATTTACGCCAAACGCTATCTTACTGAAATGTAACGTTCTGCTAGCAGCGTTCCATTGAGTCGCAGCTTGGTTATGACGCACCACTAGTCGCCTTTAACAAGAACGTTACAATCTGAACATGCTGTGCAATAAACGTGCTGCTGTTGCTGCGGACTGCTACACAGCTGCAGTCTCCAAGACATGTGGCAGTTTTATGCAAAAGGCTAATATGTAATCAGAGGCCTTGTACACTGCATTGCTGCCAGAGTTAGGCAGTCACCAGATAGGACGCATTTAACCAAGATGCAAATGTCTGAGAGCTTGTTTAAGGGCACCCCGTCCCTTGGGATAACCACCCCAGCTGTGCAGCACAAGTTTAAACTAGTGAACTTGAAAGTGCCACGTCTTCTCTGGGAGGATGGGCTGGGCTTACCTCATAGGCTCTTCACTAAGCCATCTGTTCTCCTTGACTCTGTTTGCAAACAAAGGCAAAAGAGGGAACTTGCAGCAAAACCTTGGAGGAGGGGTGGGATTCGCGTCCCATGGGAAGCCGAGCTGCTGGGCCGGCCCACAAGGATCCCAGGGTAAGAACATCGTGACTCTCTGTGGGAACCCTGACTTTGTGATACCTGGGCAGCTTTACCTTTGGCTGGAAGCTTGGGCTGGGTTGCAAGATGTAAAGCAGAAGAGGAACATGAACCAAGATGAATGCTCTGGACCTGTACCATTCATCTTGGACTTTGTTTGCTGCAAACTATTGTCATGGCAACCATGCTGAAGTCATCAGCAGCCTACTGGGGGCTCTTTCTGCACAGTTGGCCGTACATCCCCGATAATGATTAATGACATTCAGATGGGACCGTAATAGTTAGTCAGTCCCAAATGCATTGGCGTTTAGAAAACATTATACATTTCTTCATGTTTGGTTGACTATTAACGACAATGATCTGGGGGGGTCGATTGGACTAGCCATCCTGGGTACACAATAGGGGGGGTCGATTGGACTGGCCATCCTGGGTACACAATAGGGGGGTTCAAAATTCATGAGTTCTGCCAACATTATATACGAGCTTATATTTGTGTTTATGTGTGAGTGTTTTTGTTTGTGTGCGTGAGACTGACACCTTTGCATCTCAATAAGGATCGGAGCCTCAAACCACATGCACCCTATTTATGTCTGATTCCCATAGGGCATCCCGGCACATTATGGATGTCATTCCAGCTGACGCTGATACACCCCGCCATGAATTTCCAACTCAGCAGAATGAGCACGTAGGGAGTTACAGAGGATCGGATGTCGGTTCCTGCTTCATGGACAGTTTGGAGTGATTTGTCTTGGAGGCACATGCTGGTTCTTGGTCCAGATTAAGTTTTTGGGGCATTTGCCAGGAGCCCATTGCTTGCAGCAAGTGGCGAATTTAACGCCAAAAAAAAAATGGAGGCATGAATTAGGTGATGACATGGAAGTGACCCTTCTCCTCCCGATGACATGGAAGTGACCCTTCTCCTCCCAAAGACATGGAAGTGACCCTTCTATTCTCGATGACATGGAAGTGACCCTTCTCCTCCCAAAGACATGAAAGTGACCCTTCTATTCTCGATGACATGGAAGTGACCTTTCTCCTCCCGATGACATGGAAGTGACCCTTCTCCTCCCAATGACATGGAAGTGACCCTTCTCCTCCCGAGTTTAACCTGTTTGCATGTACTGACCCCAGAAATCATTTAATCACAAAGATCAGACTGTGGACTTTAAGATTTCACCAGTCAAGCGAGTTTGCACTGCCAGATCTCTTTGGAGTTTTATAAGAGTTGTTTTGTTGTTTTTTTAAATACAAATCAATATAAATAGCAAATTTACAATAGCATTTTTTCAAACATTTGCAAAAGTCTGAGCTGAAATATAACGCCAGAGTTTATTAATAATAATGATTAGTAATGCTATTATCTGCTTGTATTTATAGCTGTAAATTTCTCCTATGACAGAAGCTGTCTTTGCATGTCTCTTGCACCTGTGAGATATATGTTTGTTGTTCTATATAAATATTTCACCTGAAATATTTTTTCCTTCTGAGCAAACATTAAAAGATATTTTTCACCAATTGCAACAACTGGGGAACAAATAAAAATGCATATTTATATATATATATTTGCACATGACACAAAAACCCACTAACAGAATTTGGTGTTGCATTTCTATGATTTATAGCTACAGTAATATATATAATATAGCTATGCAGAATAGGTTTCAAGCCGCTAAACGCAACATCTTGGGTCATTCTAACCTCAGAAATACCCCAGTGCCATCTGGTGGTGTCATTCTAGATTGCAGCAGCCTCCCAGCTGCGTGTCAAGAGAGGCGACCGCATCTGTATTTGTTAAACCACAGTGTGTGGGCGCGGTGTTATGAATCACCGTGTTGAGCTCTGGCCTTGGCGACCTGGATATTATGGGATTTAGCAGAGGCGGCCCTGTCATCTGGCAGCAAATGCTGTTCATCCCAAACGATGAAGGAAATATCAAAGAGCAAATTCAGAAAACGCTGGGATTGACACCAGTGACAACCTTTCAAGTTCTCACAGCAGGCCAGTGATTCAGAATCAATTTGGCAACATTGATTTTATTCATGCAAGCAGAGTCATTTTGATTATGTGTTTTGAAAAGGAATGTCAGGTGCCTGTAACGGAATATTCATCCTATTTATTTACCAAAAGTGATTTCCATCAGCAGTTATCAGGAATTGGAGACTTCTGTTTGAAAGTCTTGGTGATAGTATCATGCTACTGATGCATTCTCTCTGTAAGGACATTTAGATCCATTGCTCAAAGGCTAATATTATTGCCAGTATCATATAAAGGCAACGGACCAAAGGAGAAGACTTTTGTGTCACAAAGGGAAAACCCGCAAAGGAGCTCCTATGGGAATCAGACATAGAAGAGCATTGCCTGTGGGTTCTACACATACATTCAGCAATCCTCAATGCGAAGACCAGCAGATGGTGGTTTTTATGTCAGACCAGCGCTCAGCCCACATTGGCATGTACTATAGCTAAGGCCATCCCATTAAGCAGTAACCGTCTAACTTGAGCGTCTCCTAGTGTTTGGCCAGTTGTGAGTCTCTTGTGTCTCACATCACAGTCCGTGGATACAGCTTCGCATCGGAGGCGGATCCTTGCCACCAATTCCTAAATTCCCACAGCCACCCTTGATAGAATGCCAAACATACTGGCATTTATATATTGTCCAGAGTCAAGGTCTCATTTCAGTTCATAAATCAAAGCTTGATAATCTGAAAATAAGTAAATCCTAAAAGGGAATTCTGTGACGATTCTCATGCTTTCAGCATATATATAGACCCGGTTATGCTCTAGGACCTTATAAAGATAGCTGCGTGCATGTAAACATTACATTTTAACAAGTTAATGACCTACAAATCTGTTACAAATAAGTTCTAGAGACATATAAAAATGGATATACCTGAGCTCTATTCAGAATCACAGGAAAGGGTTTCAAGGCTATAATGCAAATGGGGGCTTCCTTCAGCAAAAAAAAAATTCCAGAAAACTTCTTCTCATCCAGTCATTGTGGGGCATTGTGGATCCATCTATGACAAAAATAATCTGTCCATTTTTAATAAATCTATGGTGTGGAGGAGACTGGCGGTGTCTGGATACTTACTGCAGACTCCGTTTTTATGGCAGTTATAATTTTCTCATACTTATTTTCTTCACAACCTATCATTAGGTTATTTGTCAACAGATTGGTTCATCTCGCTGTCAACACATCAGAAATCTGGTAAATATTAGGGGAATTTTGAAGAGTTTAATGTGCTTTTGGCTGCATTTCCTGCTTGGGTAATAACATGTTTTCGGTATCGACCGTTTATTACCGAAACGCTGTTTTATATCGATGTCCGTGTTTTATACCGTTGCCTGTGTACCGCCGACATCTCTGCAAGGAGACGGATGGCTGTGGCTCAGGAAGCCCATTTTTCTTCGCGTGACCCTGCTTCTGCGATGACCGGAGTCCGGAGAGTCTGATAGAGTCAGACTTAATTCATTTTTCTCCACCATCCAAAGTGTGTGTGTGTGCATGGTGGGG
>JAODKN010000041.1:29853070-29869286 GCA_026774425.1 Petrocephalus zakoni | reverse complement strand
GATGCAACCCACCACCCCCCCCCCCTCCCCCAGACTTCCCTCCTCTCTCCCCATAGCATGCAGAGCAGGGGAATTCGGCCTTCAAAGCGAGATGGGAATCAGATGAAAGGCACTTCATGTTTTATACATGTCTAACGCTTAATTTATAAAGGAGGAGGAGGGGGGCACAATGGTTCATACCAAACTCATCCCTTTTGTTATGGCTGCGGGTTTATTTTCGGAGGACGCCGTTTTATAATCAGGTCACTTGACAACAACATTCCACTAAGAAGATCCTGGCAAGTGAATATAGATAAAATGCCATTAGCTTTAAGGTTCCTGGGTGCACGTGTACATGTGTGAGTGTGCGTGTGCGTGTGCGTGTGTGTGAGTCCCAGCATTTTGTGACAGTAGGAAGTCCATCCTGAAGCCATCTTGCAGCACTGCAGACCTCACAGAACAAACGCGCCCAGGAAGCCTTGCTTTGCCGACAGGCTGCCACTGAGTTTTCCTTTGTTTTATGGGCGGAGATAAAAACGAGATTGGCTACTCACTCAGCTATTACCATGCTTTACGGCTCCC
This sequence comes from Petrocephalus zakoni, assembly GCA_026774425.1. Classification (NCBI taxonomy): domain Eukaryota; kingdom Metazoa; phylum Chordata; class Actinopteri; order Osteoglossiformes; family Mormyridae; genus Petrocephalus; species Petrocephalus zakoni. Next base: position 29,868,725 of record JAODKN010000041.1, on the reverse strand, counting down.
GTATAATTTGCCATTAAATATGCCACGGGGCCCTAGACTCTCTGTTGGTTTGACAAGCAGAGGACAAAGCTGCAAAGTCACAGCGGATTAATGCAAGAGAAAGACCAAAATCCTCCGCTGAGAGCGAAGAATTATCCTCAGCAGCAAAAAAAAAACTCTGTAGCAATCTGGCCAAAACCTTCACCATATCTGCCACGATGCGTGCAGATTTTTAGATGAATCGATAGCGTTTTCCCGCCTGGAAAATATTTCCGACAAAGACCAAACAGCTGCCACTGAACGCATCGTTTGTTCTCCATTCTCTGAAACACCCAAGCTGTAACGGATCGTTTATTTCAATTTCCTGATCTATCCCTATCTCAGAACTTTATCGCTGATGGCAGGCCTCATTCATGTAGGATCGGTGGACACTAATTTAGGGCCGGGGATCGATTACATCATAACTATGGCTGTGAGGTGAGCAGAGTAAGCGTGGATGTGGCATGGGGGGAGGATCTGCCTCTGGCTCCAGCTGAAGTTCTTGACCCGTGTCTGCGTGATTTGCATCCACGGAGCGGCTGCCGCATGTTTGACTGATTAGATATTTGCATGAACAAGCAGGTGTACAGGTGTCCGCAAAGGACAGACAAATAACGCCGGGGGAACTGTCACAGCGCCTCCAAAAGTTTCGATCAGTTTCCTGGGTTTCAGGCAGTTTCCATACTGAATGCTTGCATGTAAAAATAATTTCTCCTTTTTCAATTTTTCGGTATTGTTTTCCATACACTATGAATAATAACACATACAGAAATGCATTTGTCTTGTTAAAAAGTGAAACTGATCCTCAAACCTGGACTGGGATTAAGAACCAGCCCTAGACTTTGGGGTCCCGATGATTTTGCCAGTTATTTTATCAGTATTTAGTTGAAATAAAGGGTTAGGGTTAGTCCCCGATTTACAATTGAGATGTGTTCTGATGACCCTATCGTAACTTGTTTTAAGCATTTGACAACAGAAAGAGGTATTTAAAGGTAGTGACATAAGTAGGTGGCGTAGTGGTTAGAGATCGCTGGTTCGTAGTCCCAGACCTACAAGTACCGCTGAGGTACCCTGAGCAAGGTACCGTCCCCAAGCACTGCTCCCCGTGCGCTCACGTAGCTGCCCTCTGCTGTGTCATGATGTCACATGGGTCAAATGTCGAGGACACATTTTGTTGTTGTGCACTATGCACTGTGGTGTGTCATCAATGACAATTAATTAATCACCATAAATAATCTTGAAACAGTCATACACCCAAGACTTACCTTTTCAGCTGCAGACACACATAATCATACACAAATAAGAATTAAATACATCAGAAAATGTATCAAATGATTTCTAGCTGTAGTGTAAGCGTTAACTCAGTATGAGGTGGCATGAATTGGTGGGTTGAGTCATGTGACGAGCACTTTCATTCACTTCACCTGTGCCTCATTCCCATTGGTTGGGAGAGATTGCTCTCGCCTATCAGGACCTGGCGTCTCTGTGGCTGTCCTATGACCTGATGCGTGTCCTCCCCCTGCTGACTCTCACACAGCCGCCTTGTTTTCATTCCTCCACACTACGTCCAATCCACTCTCGCTCCCTCCTCTCCCATCCCCCTCTTAGAAAATTCTGTTCACCCTCCCTCCCAGAGTAAGTCTTGTTGATTCAAGACACACGAAAATAAAAGCGTTCGACCTGAAGTTCTCCAGTAAAATACCCAGCTGTCTATTTGGTTGGAATTGTTGGAATTGTAAGTCACCCCAAATAAATATTGAATATTGAAAGCATAAGTGATTATAAAAGTGAATTGATAGATAATGCATCAATCCATGCATCTTCTAACTAGTTATTCTGGTCAGAGTCAAAAACGCATAATAATAATTTGTAAATTATTTGTTCATTTGTAATATATATATATATATATATATATATATGCACACACACAATATATGTGATATATACTGCACACACACACACACTCACATATAATATATGTGATATTATATTAAATTATATTCAGTATACACCATTCAGTGTACATTTTCTGAAGGGGGCAATTAAATTTAATTTTGCGTTGTCCCTTTAAGAGATCCCTTAAGAAGAAAACTTCAAAAGTGGCCTCTTTTCCTCGGGCTGCTTTTAGGACTTATTGTGTCGGCTGTGTCTGACGCCATCCCCGCTTCCTGCCAACATGAGGCGTCCACATGGAGTGCCATGCTCTGTCACATGACACCACAGCTGCTACACCCCCATGGTGTGCCTGCCCCCCCTTCCCCCATCCTCTGATGCTGTACTATATCGGTCTCCCCACAAGGGTCTATGAACCGAAGCTCCCCCCAAAACATACAGAGAGCTCCCAAGGGGGCTGGCTTTTCGGTATCCAGAACCGCTTGGCGGTCAGAGTGGCGGCAGGTTTCTGTGTTGCTATGGACTTGCCTCTTTCCATATCTCTGAAGCATAACAGGCACAGGACACAAGCACTATTTACCTGTTATATGAACACACAGCAGAGGTGAGTGGCTGCAATCAAATCTCAGTCCCAGTCTCTGATTATGCTGGGCTAAAGACATCCAGTCACATCTCTCTTTGGTTATCTGTCAAATATAAAAAACAAGCACCAGACATAAAGAACTATCATAGCATTTAGATTTCTAATGTCATGTTCCGACTAATGCATCCTGTCCGTCACGTCCGCCTGACCCTCCTGTCACCCCTCCCTAACGTGGCCCTCATGAGCTTCATGTTGCTTCATGTTGCTTGTTACCCCTCATCAGTGCGATCCTGTTCGTTTCTCTGCTCTTGTTTTGGTCCAATAAAGGCCCCATTTCTTCTCCTAATGCCTGGCCTTGAGTCCTTTGGATTTTTTCATCATGACAGCCTTTATTTACTTGTTTACTTAATGTATTCCCATGATAAATTTAGGCAAGTAAAATTTTATTTCACTAAAGTCATTGGAATACTTTCTAAATTCATTGGGAATTACTTGCTTTGATTATTGTTTAAAAGATATTTTTGTTTGAATGGCAGTAAATCGCATATATTGAATCCCAAATGATCAAATAGGAAAACAGACCTTGATTTCACTAAATGAAGTCAATAAACAACAAAACCAATACTAGGCCGAAATGAGATCAGTGTTCATGCAGGGAAAAAACCCATATTACAGACGTAGTATTCTACTGTGATTCATATACTGCATTTAAATACTTTGCATCACATGATTTGTAGTTGTATTTATTTTATCTGTGTTTTGCGTATGAAAACTTTAACGTATGAAATGTTAATCACACCGCATGGCTGTGTGTCCTACATGACTGCAGTACTGCAGAGTAAGCAGATGTTCCAAAACCCCACAGACTGAAAAAGGACCAATGTCAGTCATATTGTTTCCATTTTTTTTTTTTGATTGTTTGACCCAAAGCACGTTATATGTCTCTACAGGGTATATTTCCTGCAGTACTTAACATTACATACCCTGCTCCCTTCTGTCCCACTAAACATGTGACTGCCCGGTTGCCTACGCCTACGTTGTCCTTCTATTGGCTGCCCAGAATCAGGTCAGGTGGGCCTGGACCATCTGGCTCACAGACTCAGCGCACTGGAATGTAAATAGACTGAACGATCAGCCCCGTATTCCAGATTATTGGAGCCAGAAAGAAGTTGTGGTGGATTCAATTCTCCGGGCAAAAGTCGGTAGAGATACTGGAGCCTCAGCATTATAGAGTTTAATTAATATTACCTGAAGAAGAACTGTCCAATGTCATCTGGGAACTAAAAGAACGGAACACACCCCCCAGATACTTATGGGCTGCTTTTAATTGGACTGAGTGTTACACAACAGAATTTTACGTAATTATTCCCCTGGTCTGAGGATTCCTGGAAGTAGATCTGACTGTCATTACAAGCTTCATAAGCACTTCACACTGACTTGTGTGACAAGTCTTAACTCCAAACTGTGTGGGTCACACTGGGGTGAAAATTCTGGCATATTCTATGTCACTCTGCTCTGTGTTACACTCACAGAGAGACACACGCTCACACACGCAGACACACACCCTTCTGGTATCTACAGAGGGCAGTGTTACAATCATCACAAATGACATTATGTCCAAAGCAAAATGTCTCATACTGCAGAAATCAGAATCTCGGTGTTAAGCAATAACAATATTTTACCATTTTGCTCTGACATGGAATAAAAGAGAAATAGTTTGATACAGTAAATTTAAAGTATTCATTTAAAACCGAATATCTTTTTAAGCAATTAAATAAGAGGTGTATGCTTTCTTCAAAGTGCATTCACGTGATGTAAGCACCTAAGTACAGGCAGCCGTTTTACCTCCTTAATAACAAACAGCCAATCAAAGCTTTGTTATTTGTCATCAAATTGCTCGAATGTGTTAGGAGAACAGCAGATTTACATCCAAGATTGGGAACTGCTACTCAGATTCATAATGTTTCTTATCTAATCTGCCACTGCCGGATCCTCACCAACCAGGAAACCACAGGAGCTACTCATCAAAAGCCGGAAAGTAACTTAGCCTAGTATAATTCCCAGGTATGGCCCTCCCCTTTCTGGGGGTGCAGCAGTAGTCCTGGCCTGGCTAATGAGGTCCATCTGGACAGAAGTGGCTGTAGATGGGAGGTGTCTGTCTGAGGAGACTTTGAGTCACCAGTTCGCCCTGGAGCTTGATAAGGGGCAACAGGTTTTTACCGCAAGTCACTGTTTTTTACACAGTATAGTAGCCACTCAGATAATACCTAGTATCACCCTGCTGCAGATTAAACTGGGGTAGTGTGTGATTCTGTGGATTAGGTATCTGCACCCATGTCTGAAAAGTCACTAAAGTATTTATGTCACAGCAAGCAAGGTCCTTAACCTAAAGGTGTCCCCGGGTCACCTGGCAAATGGCTGACCTTTCACCCCAAGCCCAGGCCGCACCCTCACTTGCTTATCGCCGCGTTTGCAGGTCTCATGGAACCCAAGAAGGAACCACTTATGTGCAGCTGCTCTCCTTCTGCCACAAATGGGAAGCAAAAGTGTTTTAGATTATATCTGTCCATATGGCTGTGTCCATATGCAAATAAGCTGGGGCTCAGAGGCACTGATTGGTGCAAATTCGCAAAAGTGGCAGCTTCACCTGATAAAAACAAAACATTAAGGTGTTCAGTCTGACAACATTACAGTAGTTTTTTTTTTTAAATGGTGCATGGTATGTTTTCATTAGATGATATTCAAGTATTATACAGCTACTTTTTATGGTACAATGGGATCAAATTCTCTAATTCCATATGCATGTGATTTGCTGGCAAACTGCAAGATTATACATTGTACACTATACATTGCAAAATTATTTTTATGTAAAACTCTCTTTTGAAATGTCAATGCTCAACGTTTTTAACTGTAATATTCATGTTATAATCCATGCAAGAAATGGCAAATATATTCTCTTTATCATCTGCCATGTGAGCTCAGCACTCTGTACGTAAACAGTCTATTAATATTCAAAGGTGCATTACTTATCCGGTTGTCTTTCCAAAAGAGAAAATTCCTGCATACTATGACCAGCAGCCGTTATATAAAACACGCACTGTCTCTCCCCTTTGTACACATCAAAGAGCACACTGTGATGCAAACTACCAATGATACATCTGCATTTGAAACAGAGGGGGGAGCCCTTTCTTTCTTAAGTAATCTCTCTATTCTGTTCTGCATAATTCATACTCAAATATTTAGGACCCATTTTGGCCTAACTGGATTATAATTTTTTGTAACATAGTATTATTATAGAATTAATACTAGTCAAATGAACAATACACATATTACACTAATAATAATAATAATAATAATAATTATTATTATTATTATTATTATTATTATTATTATTATTATTATGTGCTGATCACCTATCAATGGGCAATGCTGAACATGCATTGGAGCCTGAAGATCCAGACTGAAAACCGGAGGAGTTCTCTGGAGGCCAGGAGTCCACTTGACGGTACCCACTATTATATATTAATGATGCTTATGTGACCGTAGGACAAAATCCTGAAAATCCTGGAATGGACTGTATGCCAGTGATGGCCCGTCACGGTTTGGGACAGTCCCCCCGCGGCTACAGACACACCCATTTTGTCCCAGTCCGTCTTTCGGCTTCTATTTGGTGGAAAAAAAAGTCGGCTGTTGCGCACAGATTTTTTTTTTCTTTTTTACGAAAACCGGTCTCTTAATTCCCTGTACCCTGTGCCAAATATAGGGTAAGAAATCAGGAATTTCCTCCTGCCACTCCTGCAAATGCAAGCGAAAATAGAGAGAGAGGAAAAAGCGGACCTACAGCCAAGATCTGCGCTTAAGCTCCCATTTCCGCCCAGAAAAACGGACTTGTGCTGCTCCACTACTCCGCGATGCCTGATCTGACCTCCGCTTACTACCCAGGATTACGGGGGTAGTAGGTTACCACTGGTTAAAATGATGAAACAATAAGCGGAGAGCGATGCTATACTTTCTTAATTATTTCACGGGTTCGCAGATGTGTAGCGCACGTGCAGAAATGGCTTTGTTTCTGTAAAGTGGGGGGAAAGTCGTTCCCATGAAGAGGAACCTTGTCAGCGTGTGCAAGTTCTGCTTGTGGAACTTTGTTTTTCCCACCTCCTTCGGCCGGATCGCTGTTGCTGTAATTTGTCGCGCTTAAGGACGTGGATGTGGGTTGCATCGGCTTATTTTAACGCAGAATTTGGATTATCCCCCTTTCGCATCTGGATAAAGGTACTTGTGAACTAGTTTGCAGTCGTCAAACGTATGTATGCCCACTATAGACTCCTGGGGGGGAGGAAAAAAGTGCTGGAAAGCGAGCTCAAGGAAGATCGGCAGAAACTTTCCGCTTCTGAAGGGGAGGAATGCCCGAGAAAAGGAGCGCCAGGAAGGATGCTGTTTCTTGTAACATGGGGTTGAAAAACACTTTTGCATTTGCTGTGCTGCTGTGTTTGACCTTCTGCCCGATTTTCACGCAAGAACTTAACCCAAAAGGCAGGAATGTATGCAAAGTCCCGGGGTAAGTCATTCTCGCCGTAGGACGACACATCTAGGCGCGCAAGTAACAATTCGAAGACTTGATTCATATAGTTAGATTTTAATTTTGCTTGTGCAGAAAGTGTTGTAAAATTGTGTAAAATAAAACACAGCAATTTTAACACTAGTTGAGCAATTTGTATAAGGCTACGCCTCCAGTTGAAGGTTTTGGCAGGATTCTCCGTGCAGCGCCTTTTGGTAAAGCAATTACGACCTTCGGTTGCTTTGTACCGGCGTTTCGCGTCCAAATGAATTCATTTGCCGGGTTTAAATGAAAGGCGCCGCGAATCTATCACCCCGTGCGCGTTCTCGTGTTTTCTTGTATGCGTATGCGATTGAAATGCACAGATGCACTCCAAAAAGACAGACTTCCAGATGTGCAATGCACAACTGGAATTTGCAGGTACGCGGAAATTCCGCTAGGGGGCGCATCTTTCCAGTTTCCTCTCATACGGGATAAAAATCCGTTATGTTGCGCACATGCAACGAGCTCCTTATTTTCTGTCTGTTAAACCCAAATGCGACTTTTCTCTTTTTTTAAGTGGATTGCCAAAACGATACTTCGTAACTGAAATGCCTCTCTTCGACATATTCGGTGTAATACTCTTACTTAAGTGTGCATGTTTCGTTGAAGTATAATTCAGCAGTAAACGACGTACATGAAAAGTCTGGGAAATGCATTAGGTTTTTACAACTGTTGTAGGATGGTCTGGTTCAGATCTTCCCAGCCTTATTTCTGTTTCATGCAACCTAGAAACTTCACGTGGTTCGATTGAAAGCGCTGGCAATTACAAGCAACAAGTTAATTTAAAATATCGTAATTTTATAATACTGTAAACCAGAGTCCTGGTTACATGTGGGGGCCGAATGCATTACTATGGAGATTGACACGCAGCCAAAAGCTGCTTCACGAAGATACCTACGGGTGTATCAAACTGACTGCTGCAGTGTTGCTGCAGGTGTATCGAACTGTTATTTCACAATTCTCAAGGTGTTCATATCGTAAAAAAAACAAAAACAAACAAACAAAAAATCAATGTGCGGGAGAGTACACCATAAACATCAAGATTCATATGTAAACAACATATACGCTGTGTATGTCATTCTCTTCCCCAAGATATTTAGTTTTACCTCGCACTGATCCATTTGGAAGTTCAGCTTTTAGCCCAAATTCTGTGCCCAGTGAAATGATTACTGTAATTTCGTTCCATTTCGACTTCACAGCCTCGGTGTACTTTGTTACTCTTAAATGGAAGAGAAGCCGTAAATATAATGGGTGTTGTAAATGTCTTGTTTAAAGTGTACAAGTCCTCACTCAATTTGAAATATGGTCTTAATGAAGAGTGCTTCCCCTTTGAACTATAGTTACCTCTGTAAAGGCCGGCCCTGGCCTTTAGGCTTGCTCCTCCTATCATGCTGACCTTGCCATTTAAGTTACAAGGCCTGTGTGTGTGTGTGTGTGTGTGTTTCATGTGCTCCATTGCTGCAGCACTAGACGCATAAGCAAACATTGCTGAACATCCATCCAAAGGCCTACCAGCTAGGCAGAAAAGCTTCAGGAGGTTTCAGAATCAGATCTTCTGGCTAAATACATTTCCATCATGCTCGTGATTTGCGTATAGCGTCCCAAGAGTACCAAAGGACATTATGAGAGTACAGTAGATCCCTGCAGCTTGTAGGCTCAGTGAGGAGCACTGTAGGCTGTCACTCCCAGCAGTAGGGGCCTGGTTTCTGCCCCACTGTATGGAGTCTGCATGTATGATATCCATATGCTGCTTTGGTGTTCTTTGGGTACTGTGGTGTCCTCCAGCACTTATGTGGTTAGATATGATAGCTGTGACATGATAACTCTGAGATATGAACTGGAATCTGTAAACTTGGTGTCCCAGCCAAAGTGTTCTCTGCCTTGGCCCTGTGTTTCCTGGGACCCTGTACTGGACATGTGGGTCTAGATGGTATAGGATTAAATATACCAAGAATCTACCAGCTGCTTTTTCTGGTCAGGGAGCCTGGGAGCCTGGAGCCTATCCTAGGCACCACAGGGCACAGGGCAGTCATACACCCTAGATGGATCACTAGACCATCTGAGGGCTTACACTCTCTGAGAAATGCCCGGTACCACAGGGCACATGGCAGCCATACACCCTGGATGGGTTACTAGCCCATCTGAGGGCTCACAGTCTCTGAGATATGCCAGGTACCACAGGGCACAGGGCAGCCATACACCCAGGATGGGTTACTAGCCCATCTGAGGGCTCACACTCTCTCAGACATCCCAGGTACCGCAGGGCACAGGGCAGTCATGCACCCTGGATGGTTCACTAGCCCATCTGAGGGCTCACACTCTCTCAGACATCCCAGGTACCGCAGGGCACAGGGCAGTCATATACCCTAGAAGGGTCACCAGTCCATCACAGGGCTCACACTATCTCAGACATCCCAGGCACCACAGGGCACAGGGCAGTCATACCCCCTAGATGGGTCACCAGTCCATCAGAGGCCTTATTGCATGCAACAGCCTGTTTAGGGACACAAATTAAGCTAATTGTATGTCTTTGGGATACAGGAGGAAGCCAAATTATCCCGAGGAAATCCACACAACAAGGGGAGATCATGCAAACTCCACACACAGCACTAATGTGGGAGTGGCGTACCTCGGTGATACAGTGCGGCCCCTCCGTCTGCACGGTGTGCAATATTAATATGTTAGTATCGCATGCTATGCAGCACAGCTAGATGGAGACCATCAATAAATCACACTGAAACATTTCTGCTCAGCCATAGCAAACAAAACTTAGCAATACCTGCAAGTTTCATGATTGTTCCTTTTCAGGATTATCTAGTGTGAAGTTTGCCGCTGCTTTTTCACGAGCACTGCATGGATATTGTGGCACTTTTGGGAGAAATCGAACAAAAATGAGGAGGAGATCAAACAAGAAGTGGTCACCATAGGACATTCATCTTCTGCTGTTTGGAACTATTTTGGATTCCATCAAGAGAACACTGACAAAAGCAAGTGATTTGCTGGCTGCTTTGTATTGGCACAGATGACTGACAGACTCTATTTGTAGATAATATCAAGTTCTATTAGGCTGTAGTTTATTTTGGGCAAATTTTCAACTCTTTTTATGGTTTATAAATATTGCCGCATTTATCACAGAAATTTCAAATATCCAGTGTGAATTTTCCTACCTATGGTCACGAGTTTTGTGTCGTGACCGAAAGAATGAGGTTGCGGATACGAGCGGCAGAAATGAGTTTCCTTCATACGGTGTCTGGAGCTCAGCCTTAGACAGAAAGTGAGGAGATCAGCCATTCGGGAGGAGCTCAGAGTATAGCCGCTGCTCCTCCACATCGAAAGGAGCCAGTTGAGGTGGTTGAGGCATCTATGTAGGATGCCTCCTGGACGTCTCCCTGGGGAGGTGCTTTGGCCATGTCCAAAAGGGAGGAGGCCCTGGGGCAGACCCAGGACATGCAGGGGAGATTATATGTCTCGGCTGGCCTGGGAAAGCCGTGGTATTCCCCCAGAAGAGGTGGATAGGGAGAGATAGGGCATCCCTGCTTAGGCTGCTGACCCTGTGATCCTGCCACAGATAAGTGGCAGATAATGGATGGATAGATGGATGTATGGATGGATGGATGGATGCAATTTTATATCAAAATTGTTTAGCCCTAGTACTCACTGAGGTACACTGCTAGACAAATCAGTTTTGTTACTTCAGACGTATGACTCGTTTATGATTCAAGAAGGTTGCCCTGTGCTTGTGATCACCTTTAGCTTAACTACTAACAGCTTTGCTTACTGGCTTTCAATCACTGAGAACTCGAGGCAGTCAAAGTTTATTTCTGGCACAGTTTTACGTTATTGGGTCCCTTCAAATGACCGCCCGGAATAGCAGGACACTTGTGCCATGTCATTTGTACTTTGGTTTATTTCTGTCATTTCCATGCTTTGTCACTGAATGGCAGCTGAGTTTGTTATCTGGACGTTTTGTATCGTCGTCATTGTTTCAGACAATATATTTTTCATGAAAAGCAAACTGTCGATTGAGCAGACAAGTGGGGATTTCTTCTTTTTTTGGTGTCAGGAAAGCACCGCAACTTAAACTTTGGCAAAGGCAGTTTAAAATCTTCTTTGTGGTCTTTTTCTATGGGAAATGACTCACAATAATGTTAGCTGACTTCTGTCTTATTCATGGATCAGTTCCATTTGGTTTAACAGACCTGAAATGTACACTAGTGTCCAAAATGTGGAAACACTTCCAATTTTAAGAGATTGCAGAATATTTGTAAATTCATTCATTGGCTGATTTAATAAGTAACTGAAGCAACAGTTGAATAAAGTTCTACAAACTCAAAAAATTTGAAGTGTTTCCACAATTCCGGCCACTATAGTCTATTGTATTCAGGATGAGTGTAACATTCGTTATGAATGACTTTTGGGGTTTTGATACTTTCATACTTAGAAATAATTTGGGGGAATGTATAGAAAAAGTCAGATTAAAATGTTTTCAATTCCAACCTGAATTTCAGCTGTCATTGTCATAGGTATAGTTGGGGGGGGAGTGGGGGCGTAACCCTTAGGTGAACAATATGGGTCATATGTGAAAATAGAAATCACGAAACATATAAGCTAAATTAAGGGCGAGAGAATGTGTGCCAGAGACTTGTGGTCTGTCGTCATCAAACGAGTACAAAAAAAGATAAACAACCCGACACCCTGTGATGCTAATGCTACCCTCTGTTGATGAAATGAACACCACATCAATGCCGAGGCCCGTCAGCGGCGTCCAGCTGATGTAGCCTCGTCTAATAAATCTTTTAATATTAAAGATGCATTTAAGACTGTTAACACATCCCTGATTTAAAGCTGCCGGCCTTGCTGGGGCACCACAAAGGGGGTCTCATACAGGCACTTTGTTTGGATGGCGGAGGCTGTCAAACTATGTGATGCACTGATACACAGAGACCTCCGGTAGGGCTTTGCAGTCAGTAGCTGTAAATCTCGCGACAAACACACAGTCCAGGCTCCATGTGCATTGTTTTCTTTCCGAGAGATTGTTAGTGCGATTCTGCTAGGTGCTGGGAGAGCCAGGGTGGGTCAGGGGTCGTCCGGAGTGGGAAAAAATGAAGCCCCCTCTGACCAAATGCAGGAAGTGGCCCCACACACCTCTCAGGAAATGAACGCACGCCTGGGGCGTCCCGGGGGTCACGCAGATGGGAGGTGAAGGCAGCTACCCATCTGTCCAGCTCGAATAGTTAGCGGCTGGAAAAAAAAGCAGCTAAGCTACGAACATCTCACAAAGAGCAGCCTTCCCTTCCACCATTAGGTTATGCTGGCTGATATTGCAACAGGCAGATTGGAGGATGCATGTGTGGGTGAGGGTGCGTACTCGGATTATGCTCCCCGTATTGATTCGTGTGGAACACGTCTTTTGTACCAAGTACCAAAGCTCATGCTCCTGACTTTCCTGCTTTCCAGGTCTCCAGGATTCCTCTGCTGTCCCGGGTGGAGCCAGCTGGGAGACGAATGCCTGACACGTACGTAGTTGAAGCGAGACCAGCGAAAGTCTCCGTCCGCCGTGCTCCTCTAGGCGAGCCGCAAGATCTATGTCCTGTCACACATCTGATATACTGTCCCCCTCCGCAGCGCTCTGCGAAGGCAACTTCACCTGCAAGGAGAACGAGGTGTGCGTCAGGCCCAACGAGTGCCGCTGTCGCCATGGATACTTCGGAGCCAGCTGCGATACGAGTAAGTGCCCCTACCCCCACTCGTCCGAAGCAGGAAGCGGGCGGAGCACATGATGCATGTGAAGCGCTGGCGAGGTTCGAGAGTGAGATCTGAACACATTGACCCGGTTTGGGTTTGAAGCAGCACCATTCCAGGGATACCAAGGAAGCCGAAAGCTGGACTCGATTCAGAAGTTTGAGAGAAATGTCTTTAATTTAAAACATACTTAAAATCGAAGATTTAGACAGATGAACTGAAACTGCTAAATAAAATAAAACCAGTATATTCAGTCCAAACAGAATAACACAGTCACCATATTACTGCCTGTTATTTCATTATGTAATGTAAGTCTAATTAAAAAACATGCCCATTATTTAATTCAGAATCGCCATTCTCCTATTCAATGAAAAATCAATAACAATATATATCTTATAATACACAGTATATTCTTTGTGTAGTTCAAAGTGCACTTCTAGGGACATCTACAGGTGATCATTTTCAGTGCACATCAGTACATTTTTATCAGTACTGCAAAGCCTTACGATACTGTAAACTACAGTGATCCTCGCGGCATCGCCCGCTTCCACAGAGCATTGCTTCTCACCTGGTGGGTCGTGGCACCATGTTCAGTCAGTCCCACATTGCGTGGATAAAAAACTATATATTTTGTTGGGAAATGCCGTAATATAGAAATTCATTTGAATATGTTTGATAAAAAATATGATTTTACTGTATTCATTGTGTCCATTTAATCTGGGCATTTCAGCTGAAGACACATGCCCCCCCCAGACTTTACGTCACTTCTTTGTTCTGTCTGCCCCCCCAACCCCCCTTCCTGTGTCTGTCTGCTCCCTCCACGCCCCCCCACAGAGTGCCCCAATCAGTTCTGGGGGCCGGACTGCAAGGGGAAGTGCATGTGCCACCCTAACGGCCAATGCGACGACGTGACGGGCGAGTGCACGTGCAACCCCAACCGCTGGGGGCCCAACTGCGAGAACGCCTGCGCCTGCCAGAAGGGCAAATGCGACCAGGCCACGGGCAAGTGCAGCTGCAACCCCGGCATCTGGGGGGCGCAGTGCGCGCAGGTCTGCTACTGCAGCGTCAACTCTGTGTGCGAGCAGACCGCTGGCCGCTGCATCTGCAACCCGGGCTACTACGGGCGCAACTGCGGGGCGCAGTGCGCCTGCAGCGGCTCGCCGTGCGAGCAGTTCACTGGCCGCTGCCAGTGCCGCGAGCGACTCTGGGGGCAGCGCTGCGAGCGCTACTGCCAGTGCGTGCACGGCCGGTGCAACCCCACCGACGGCTCCTGCACCTGCTCCCCAGGCTACCGCGGCAAGTTCTGCAGGGAGCCCTGCCCCGCCGGATTCTACGGACAGAACTGCAGGCATAAGTGAGTGCGGGGGGCATCCTCACCGACCCGATGCACTAACACATCGGTGCACGTGGCTGTCATTGATATAAGATATCGTCTGATTGGCTTTTCCCTTCTGGCACCAGACCACCTAACCCTAACCCTAACCCTACAGGCCGTACCCCAGCCTGGTGCCCTCTGCCACCTGCGATAGGTTCACAGTCCTGTACTGAATAAGTGCTTTTGGAAGATGGGTGGATGTATGAATATTGACTCGAATTAAGGTGTTCCTATTAGATAATATATTATCTAGCCACAGGAGCAGCACAGTGGTTGTGTGTGCCTCCCATCTCCTGCGTTGGACGGTCAGATCTAGAGGCGGCTTTGTGTGTGTGAGTTTGCATGCTCCCACTGTGAAGGTTCCCTCCTGCACCCCATAGACATGTGCTTAGGTGTCTCTAAACAGTCTATCATGCATGATTGTGTGCCCTGGGATGGACCGACATCCCAACTTTTAGATCATGATTAAAACACTTTACCAGGATAAGTGGTTGGAAGATGGATGAATAAGATAGAAACTGATAATGTAGACAAAAAGTGGTATGTTTTTTTCCATCGGTAAAGAAGGATTCTTTTGGTGCCCAGTTCTTCCTTGTCGTTCAGTTCCCATAATTCACACTTGCCATTCTTGCACCAATCTTCCCGCTGCCCCCCAGATGTGGTCACTGCAAGGGCCAGCAGCCATGCAAGGTGACGGAGGGCAGCTGCGTGACGTGCGAGCGTGGCTGGAATGGCACCAAGTGTGACCAGATGTGCGCGCCGGGTTTCTTCGGAGAGAACTGCAAGGACACCTGTCCGCCGTGCAAGGACGGCCACTACTGCAACCGCATCGACGGCAAATGCTCCTACTGTAACCCCGGCTGGACCGGGGATCGGTAAGAGGCGTCTCACATGACTGTGTACTCCTGCAGGCTTCTCTCAGAGCTTCTCTCCTAAGCTCCTGCGTTGTTTACGTGCATTCTTTCATCTTATTGAGCATTTGAGGTTCGGCGAGCCGAAAGATGCTCGTTGGAGATGCCTATAGACTCTACCATGATTCCAGAGGGCCCCAGAAGGTCCTGGAAGAGCATGGGGGAAATTCTTCTTCTCTGTTTGGCTGTGCAGGTGTGAGATCAGATGTCCCAATGGGACGTACGGCGAGAACTGCGAGAACAACTGCAGCCACTGCTTCAACGGGGACTGCCACTTCCAGACAGGGGAGTGCCTCTGTGACCCTGGCTTTCACGGCACCTTGTGAGTAGAAGCCTCCCACCCCCAGGCCCCCCACTTTGAGCCAGTCTACACATTGAGGCTTCTCTTGCCACCACGTGGCAGCATGCTGGCCTGATGCTTTTGGCAGAAGGCCTCTCTTACCGCCATGTGGCAGTATGCTGGCCTGACGCTTTTGGCAGAAGGCCTCTCTTGCCACCACGTGGCAGCATGCTGGCCTGACGCTTTTGGCAGA
>JAODKN010000041.1:29841729-29852970 GCA_026774425.1 Petrocephalus zakoni | reverse complement strand
GGCCTCTCTTGCCACCACGTGGCAGCATGCTGGCCTGACGCTTTTGGCAGAAGGCCTCTCTTACCGCCACGTGGCAGCATGCTGGCCTGGCACTTTTGGCAGAAGGCCTCTCTTGCCACCACACTGTAGCAGGCTGGCCCGACTCTTTTGGAAGTAGGCCTCACTTGCCACCACATTCCTTCATGCTGGCCTGACTCTTTTGGAAGTAGGCCTCACTTGCCACCACATTCCATCATGCTGGCCTGACTCTTTTGGCAGTAGGCCTCTCAGAAAAACCAACATGAAAACCTTAACGTCAGGATGTACGTCTGTGCTGGCTCGTTCAGGAAATTCTCCTACAGACACACAACTTCACTTTTGTGCAGGACCCCCCCCCCCCCCCAACTATTAAGACTCATACTTTAATAGTTCATTGTTAGTAGTTAATAGGTAATAGGTCATTGGCTCACTTTAGCACCCTAGCTAAGGTTAGTGAGTCATCAGGTCTTCTGTTCGCCCATGTTTTGACCCCTTGACCACGATCAAGACACTTGATTTTAATGTACCATCAATGGGGCTGTTTACAATGTTATTTGTTGAAATAAGAGTATTTGTCATTGTATTCAAATGTAGTCTAAAAATGGGGTGAACTGAAGAGGTACTTGGGGAACTTTTAGAATAAGCCACTGTTGAAATTTATAGAAAAAAGATGGAGAATTGAAATTGGATTAAACTGATCAGTACGTTTAGAAAGAGCCGCATGACAGAGATTCCTCTTTCCCATCAGGGTTACATAGCTGACATCGTGGTGGACATCTGTTTACATTTAGCATCTGGTTGCTAAGAGCCCCCCCCCCCCACTTTGGCTTTTTGGGCGGCTTCTCACACAGTTATCCGAGGCCAGATAGAATCTCCAGGGCGGCTACACTGTTACACAGTGATGAGTCAGAGCGATTTGCCAGACGTAGCCTGTCCCAACGCTCCCGGTGTCCTCGTCACAGGGGCCTAATGGACACAGATATGTATAAACAAGCTGACACAAGCACGTCAGGCCCCTCCCCTCGAGAAAGGCCCTCCCGTGTTTCTGATGGAAGCAGACGCTGACGGCAGTGACTGGGTCTTCGTGGCTTGAGGCGCTTATTCTTTTGTGCCCCCTGCGGAGCTGGTGCTGAATCCGTAGGATTTTCTTACCGCATCATGGGAAAAACAAAAATCCGCCCAGGCAGTAATGGAGGCTGCTGACCCGGCACTGCTTCCACGTCGCCCGCTTTTGATGCGGTTCCGAGTACACGCCGCCGCGCTCTCTCTCCCGTCGCCACTCAGCCGCTCCTCCGCGGCGGAATACGCTCGCGGTCCTGCTCCCTTCCGCCGCGGTTTTAGACGCCCATGGTGCCGGGGGATCCCATAAAGGAACACCCAGATAGAGTCTAGCCAGGATGTCAAAGGGAAGGAGAGACGGGAGATGAGTATTACCCGTTAGCCATGTCTGTGGTGACATGAAACTGTACGGTAGATAAAAGTTCCCATCGCTATCCTGTCCATTTTATTATACAAAACAGAATCAATTTGGGGAACAAGGTCTCCTGTAAAGTAAAATGCAACAGAGCAGAAAGATCATCACTTAAGCCCTAAAACTCCTAAAAAGGGACCCAGCAATCACCAAGCCCTGCTTTCATACCACAAGTCTAAAGTATGGCCAGCTGACCGTGTTTAAACCTCAGAACCCGACAAATGCAAAATGCATCGATTTTCACACCCATCAATATCAGGTTTGTAACTTTGGATAGGCATAATGCACAAACAAGAATTACTTATATTCGGAATTGAGAAAACTTAAATAATGCAGTCTTCCAACGTTGTGCGCCAAAGTCTTCCAGAGTAATGCTGTGTGCAATGAGGCATATATTTTAAACATTTTTCAGCAAAACGCTCCCTGGAAAACAAAGCGCATCTTCTCCTCCACAATGATTTATGCACTACCAGCTATCATCAGAGCAGTAAATATAAACAAAACAAATGTATATTTCTCCTAGAAGTATTTTTTGAGCTTAAATTAGGTTTTGGTGTGCATTGTTGTTTGTTTTGGAGTGTTTGTGGGGGGTGATATGCAGGGTGACCACCAAATCTATGTCATCCCGGACACATTGAGCTACTTCAGATTTTACAAACTACTTTAAACCTGAAAGGCTCCTGTGCTTGGCTAAATAGTTCAGTTCTTCTTGCATTTTATTTTTTTTCCTTAATTGAAAGACTCTTCCAGCTGTTTCACATTAACATTAATGACACATACATGTTTATAGGAGACTGACCAATCAGCACACAGCAAGAATGCAGTGCCTAAGTGAAATCCAGGTCCTTAGAATGGTAGTTTACAAATCCTGTCCTAGCTCAAAGTGTCCTTTCTAACATGGATTAGGTGGTGGCCCTAGTAATGTCTATGTTTGTGGGGATGTGTGTATGTCTATATATTTCAATTTCTTTTAGATGTTATAAAGTAATAATTAAAAAAGCATGTATTGCTGTCCATCAGATAACTTCAACACGTTACCAAATGCAAATGCAAAATCAAAGATTCATTTCATTTCTGCCTGTCACTAGCCATCTATTCCTTCACAATACTAAGCCATGGAAAGGTCTCCAGTGAAAACCCTGCATTTCCACATCATACGAACTCTAATCTCAACATTTATAAGATAATATTTGTTGTGCCTGTAAATTTTTGTATTAGATTTTCCGCATAAAAAGGACAGCATTTACACACAAATTCTGGCGTATCTGAGTAGCCCAGAATGTCCTGAAAGCAAACATAACACATATACATATGCATGCAATGTAATAAGTATAAAATCAAAGGGACAGAAAAATAGAATAGGGTTCTAAGGGTTAAACCCGCACAGCCTGCTATTCTGAACAGGATCTGCTGGATTTCATTATCTGAAGAGCTTATTGGCCTGAAGCTGGTGATCAATCACAGTGCAAGCCAAAATGGTCAGTTTAACCCATACCATACCATACCATATCATACCATACCATACATACCATACCATACCATATCATACCATACCATACCATACCATACCATATCATACCATACCATACCATATCATACCATACCATATCATACCATACCATACCATAACATACCATAACATACCATAACATACCATACCATACCATACCATATCATACCATACATACCATACCATACCATACCATATCATACCATACATACCATACCATACCATATCATACCATACCATACCATATCATACCATACCATACCATATCATACCATACCATACCATACCATATCATACCATACCATACCATACCATACATACCATACCATACATACCATACCATACCATACCATACCATATCATACCATACATACCATACCATATCATACCATACCATACCATACCATACATACCATATCATACCATACCATACCATACCATACCATATCATACCATACCATACCATATCATACCATACCATACCATACCATACCATACATAGCACATACTGTGCTATATGTGTGTAATATGTGTTGCACTTTGAGATTTTGTAATGAAAAGTGCATTATAAATAAAATGTATTATTATTATTATTATTATTATTATTATTATTATTATAGTAATAAAATATTTGGTGATGAAATTATAGGGATTTTTGTATCATGTCTCTATATACAATATCCACAACTGAAGAATATAATTATTTTGCAGATAATCCAGGGTTTTCTATCTGTCAGTAATTATTTTTGTGTCACTTTGGTTGTTTGTGCTTCTGTTTATGTTTTGATATGTTTAATTGGGTTACACTTTACTTAATAGATGCTCTATGACAGCTACCTGACACCTACACAAGCCCTTTTAATGCAGCCGACATAACTTGTCAAAAGCAATTATACAGGTTCGTTCCAACATTTACGGCTGTCATAAATGCTGACATGGGGAACTTGAACAAACCCTTATAAATGCTTTTGACAAGTTATGTCAGCTGCCATGAAGGACTTATGTTGGTGTCATGTAGCCTTAGGAAGAGCACACTTAAGTAAAGTGTTACCATTTACTTACATAAGATCTTTGTAAAAACTGACAAGTACCGGAATAATCATCATGCTGCTACTTCTGCATATGTAGTAAAGATAAGAGTAATCAGAAATAACACTGCATGCTGTCTCTCTCACAGCTGCAATCTGACCTGTGAGTCTGGCCAGTACGGAGTGAACTGCGCACAAACCTGCTCCTGCCATGACGGGAAGTGCAACCCCATTTCCGGGGCCTGCAACCTGCGTAAGACTCTTCACATACTTCATCTTCCCAAAAACCCATTCAGCTCAAGACACACCCCCAGGGCCAAGCAGTCAGGAGCTTCGTAATTAGCTGGCAAGCGAGATCAGACGTTTATGAGGTCTGGAGCGAGTGTGATGTTGAATGGGACTCCTAGCTCTCTGATTCACATCTGGGTGGAAAGGTTACATGGCTGCTGAAAGGCAAAGCGAGGCCCCTTGCCGTGTGCTCTGTGGTTCCTGGGGAAAGCAATAGGATGATAGATGCATTTTTATGGAAGCATTCACACATTGTGGTGATATAGGTAGTTTGTCTCCTAGGCCCAGATCCAGACTGACATACTGTATATTTGCAGTCTCTGACAGTTTTAGCGTAATTAAGCTACTAAGTACATTAGCTGCTAGCTATTGACATGATGGAGACATCTGCGTTATGGCATCAGTGGGATGGTTCGCTCCGAGCAAAGGTGACATTCTCCTAGGTGTATTTAAATAACTCTGCCCCTAAATACAACAGGATGCTTTATCTGTGCCATTAACACTCTTAATAAAACTAGTAAATTATATTTACTTTTGATTTATTTAGATGTCGATGTATATGTATGATAAGAAATGAGTTAAATTTTCTGTTGCACCTCTGAATGCAGCATAGATCCGTCCAAACTGCTAACACACAAAGGGTTGAGGGAGTGTGATAGTTGATTATGTTTTAGCATACTGTATGATTAGCATATGATTATGTTTTATTTGTTTCAATAACAGAGAGTATATAATAAGAATAGCAGAAAAAAACGGAATATACATAAATTTGTGGAGCAGACTCTGTATGTTGACTGATAACAGCAGTAGGGTTATGGCCTGCATGGTACTGGAAGGGTGGGTTAATGCCCAGTGGACACTGCTGGAAAGCTGTGATGATATGACAGTGTCTGGTATCTCTCTTTGCATCATGATGAATACAGGAGATGACTGCTTGTCTATACATTTCAAAGCTAATGGCTACGATGAGCTAGGTTTTGTAGAAGGTTGTAGTTCATGAGTAGGGTCTTCCAAAGTACTGGCTTACACCATCGTTGGAGTTATTGTCCATTGCAGATTGGATGAAAGATAATTGTTAAGATAGTCTATGGTTATAATGAAACAACAGAATTATGCATAGAAGGAAAGGCAGTTTTCAACTGAAACCTAGACATGAGAATGAGGTTTCCGATTCTCCACTGTGGCAGAAGAAGAGAACGGCCTGGGGTGAGATTCCTATACTTTTGTGTCTGTATTTATGTGTCTACTTTTTGACTGAAATTTAGTTATAGCGCCACTAGTTTTACTACTATACTAAACATAGGGCCCCTTCTCTGTTCAGGGAATGGGGTTTAAGGAACTACCCAATCACCAAACCACACGCTGAAGTAATCCACCCTCCAAGCGAAAAGGGATGTATCCACATTCAAAACAAAAATATGTTCTCAACTCTTGGCATTACCCCAGTGGAAACTTCTGCAGAAATTTCCAGTATAATTTTCAACTGATTTCAAATAGATTTTTGGACAGTCGCACTGCTCTGTTGGTTTGGGTTACAGATGCCAACCACAAGCTGCAGCAGCAAACTCACTGTTTCCCTACTGGTAACTGACACAGACCAGTACATACTAGTCAAAACAAATTAAAAAACTTTCCTGTCTGAAATTTTTGTTAATCTGCCACTGTAGTAATCTGAGCCGAATCTGTCATAGAAAATACATTAATTTTGGGAGCCAAGCTGTTAACCCTGCAAGTGTCATTAAGAAACGTGGGAGTTTCGGACAAGACAGATAAAAAGCTGATGAAGTATAGAAATATACAGGCGACGGGCTCGTTTTGAGATCCAAGGTAGAATCAGAGTTATACTGAGAAAACAAGTCTCCCTGCATAGCACTAATGCTAGCTCTGCTAGCATGTGACGCCCCCCCCCCCCCAAGTCCCACCTACACAGAGTACAACAGATATTTTGACATGCTTGTTACGTACATGGACAAATGGGCCATGGAGATGTAGGGGCTGGTAATAGCAGTGATCACAAGCTAGCAGAAACATCAGACTCTGGTGTATAATTTACTCTAGTGAGATAATGCTTAAGTAGTGCTATGTTTCGCCATGTGGTCTTGTGCAACATTTGAGTACAGTGGGAAGTGTTGCTGCAAATTGCTTCTGAATGTAGAATTTAGCTCTGATTACCAGGCTAATTCTTATCAGTGTTGGTTTCACAACTCGCCATCGCGGAGACACACATCTCATACTCACAACTTGGACCTTTCTTCCGGAAGGAGACCCACATATGGGTGTTGTTTGCAGAGGAAATTAAAGTAAAAGAACTGGCTTAAAGGTCCATTTAACCTGGTAACTAGAAACAGGCTTCTGAGTGCCATAAGAACACCTGAGGGCTCAGAGCGGGTGGACCCCATAGGTTGTGCTTTGTTTATAACCCCTACAGTTGTGCTCTCCTTGTACCTTAGCAGAGCACGTGGCCTTGTGATTTGCAGGTTGTTGGTTCACCCCCCAGGTGAGCCCTGCTGCAGTATAACTCGGTCAAACTGCTTAATCTCCCCGGTGCGTAAATATATAGGCACTTTGGGTAAATTCTCAACAGATGCTTGTCCGGCAGTATCCAGCCATATCCATCCAAGCCAGCATGATGAGACACAGAAGAGACTTTTGGGGGGGGGGGGTAACCTATAACCAGACACACTATCCACCTCATAATTTGTTCAAACATGTGACCACCTGGCACAGTGGCCCACTGGCTTCCCTGCCTTTCCAGTGCCTAACCAGAGGATGGGCGTGATTGCAGCCGGATCCCTAGTCACCTTCCTCCTCCTCGTCCTCCTCTCTCTCCTGTGCTGCTGCTTCCTCTGCAAAAAGAGAGACGAAAACAAGTAAGTGGCTGAAACGAATCCTGGGGGGGTGGGGGGTGGGGTGTGGGGATGATGACCTCTTCCTAATCCGCCTTATAACTTGTGCACATTTTATTGCAGTTGTTTCTTAAGCATTGCTGTACACTGTGCACAGACAGAAGCATGCTGATCTCACACTGTGGAACACGCAGCTTGTACAATTATGACAATCGGGCTGCATTAGTTGTAGCTGGTGGCCCGTCCAGATGTCTGCTTCCGTTTGTGCTGTTGCACTTGGCCTGGGTGCATGTGCACAGCCTGCGATGTTCCTGCGTGGTGCTTGGCTTTGGGGCGCGCTGTAAATCTCTGGCTTTCTGTCCGCCCCTCCCCCCACCCCACCAGCCCAGAAAACTCCACCAGCAGCCAAAAGGCCAAGCGACTCCTCTGTGGAAGGTTCAGCCGAATCAGCACCAAGCTGCCCCGGATTCCGCTGAGACGACAGAAGTTGCCCAAAGTCGTCGGTATGACCCCCCCCAGCCATTACATCAGCCTCGCGTCTGGCCACGCCCCCCCACTTTCACTGGGCCCCATCCCCTGAAAATATGCAATCGCATATGTTGCGTGGCCTGTTCTTTCTGGGAGCCATATCGTCTTATCGCCCCGTGCCCTTGCCCTGCCAACTCTGCGGTGCGTTGAGGCGGAGCGTAGTGTGTATGCCGTGTCACACTTTTGCCACAGCTTGAGCCAGGCATAAAAATGGGTCACGCCGTGTAGTCAGACTGAGCCCCCGAGGCCGGCCTGGACTCCGCGATGCCCGGTCCCCTTGGTCGGCTCTCACACTGTAAATAGCCCTCGGTCGTCTGCGGTGACTCCCCAAAGGGTCTGCAATTTCATTTGAATGGAATGTTCTGCTCCCGAGCACTGTTGTTCTTGGCGCACGCAAGTGCCATGTGTTCACATTATTACAACCCTAAACAGGCGCGCTTTCTCTCTTTACCCTTTCCCTCTTCCTCAGAAAGTACTGGTTTGTAGGAGAGCGCTTAGTTATTAAAGAATCGGAGGTGGTGGGCTAATCAAGGAGTGGGTTACTTTCCCAACACTGGCATGTTTTTGTGGCCCCAACAGACCCAAAGAACCCAGGCTGGCGTCAGGAAAACATTCAGGCAGCTGGACCAGATGGAGTAGGTCAGCTGTGCTATTGGGGATCTCTGTGTTTTAAAAATGTCTTCCTCGTAACTCATAAGTATCCTGACCACCTCTAAAAATCATGGCCACCATTTCATTTAAGTTCTCAGAAGCGGCATTTCTCCCAG
Source organism: Petrocephalus zakoni (assembly GCA_026774425.1). Classification (NCBI taxonomy): domain Eukaryota; kingdom Metazoa; phylum Chordata; class Actinopteri; order Osteoglossiformes; family Mormyridae; genus Petrocephalus; species Petrocephalus zakoni. Next base: position 29,844,514 of record JAODKN010000041.1, on the reverse strand, counting down.
AGTTTCACAGTATGTTTAAAATAGCATTCAATTACGCCTTAGATATTAATCTCCTTGACTTGGCATCAAAATAATGATGTCACTAACGCAGCTAAGAGGTGAGAGCTACTGAAGCCGGTGTCCTACACAAACAAATGACTCTTGATATTTCTGTAGTCTTATGACCTTGGTGGTTGGTTTGGGGGCCGCGGGCTTTAACCTCTTTTTGACTTCTGCGCAGAAAGGCATGTGCTTCACAGCACGCCTGAGGGATGCCAACGGTCTCTCTCTATCACACTTATGCCAGCAGTACAAACCCAGCATTGTTTTGCTTAGCAAGCCATGATAATTTTTTTAACCCTACTTATAAATTCTTAGAAGATCTTCATAAATTAAGGAGAAGAAATCGTCCCTTACATAAGATGGTAGTAAAAAGGCAATTCTTTGTGGGACAGCTGGGCCGGCTCTCGGACAAACAAACCTTTAATTCTGGTAATGTAAACTCTGGAGTACAGTTGTGCCTGCGTGAGAATGCACTGCGAGTCCGCCCGGCGTCTGCGCCGAGGCTAACAGGCAGATCATTGGGCAGGCGAGTTGATAATGACTCGGTCGTATACAAGAATGAAAAAGCGAGATTTGGGAAATAGGAACGGCCTCTTCCTCACAGTCTGGGCTTTCTCTCTCTCTCTCTCTCTCTCTCCCCATCCCTTTCCTGCTCTGTTCTCCTCGTTGCCCGGCTGGAGGAGCGAGATCTGTCTGCCGTTTGAAACCTTACCCTCGAATGGGCTTTAGAGTTCTGTGCATACCATGGGGGGGGGGTTCCTCTGAGCCTCCAACGGGAAGTGGCCAGATTTATCCGGGCCTGTGTCAGACCTGTGATTTATCTGCAGCAAGGTCTCTGGCAACAGATGTTGGAGATGGGGGGTGGGAAGGCAGGGAGACTTCAGGGAGATGGAGGGGTATAGCCCAGGAAGAGGTACTCATACAAAATTCAGGCCACTTGTGACATCGGAAGTACGCCATGTTGACCGCCACTCCTCCGAGGGGACAGTTTATGTCACAAACAGTTCAGCCGTACAAAAACTCTACCCCCCATATTGGCACAATCCTTCCAGAAAAGTGATGCAGATCCAGGACACCTGTGTCGTCAAACACAGGCACCAAACAACTGCGAGTGCCTATGCAGCTAGAATTCTCTCCTTTGTCCAAAAGGTCCTTCCAGGGCCCCTCAATGGGACCCATTCTCTATTAAAGCATACCTGAGTTGGATATTCCCCCATCAGAACTGATTGCCACTGAAGGGTCTCAAGTTGGCCCCAGATGCCACCTACAAGGAGTTTGAAGGGCGTGGGTTTGCCCTGGAGTAGGGAGTCTTCACTACGTCATGGGAAATGAGAGTAGAGGGAAGTAATAATCCCATGTGCCCTTGCGTGGAGAGTTTGTGTTACTTATGTGGAGTTTGGCTATAGGAGGGTAGCATGGCTTCCAGGTGTAATTGTGCTTAAATGGTATTTCCTCGTAGGAGTACAGTTACACTCCTCGGCCTTCAGCAGTGAGGTGAAGTAAGTTTCTTGCCCCAAAAGGAGCTGTCAGGCAGCATCATGTCAACCATTAAACATCTGAATGACGTTATATCAGGATCTCATACTGTATATGACATGAATTGGGATCTCATAGTTTGCATGAACACTTCTAGGTCTAGGTCAGAGATTATTTTAACCGACATTTAAAAACCTACCAAGAAACTGCAGTGTATATTTCCATCCAATATTTTCTTGGAAGCCCGCCTAAGGGTGTCGAGACATGCCCAAATTTTCTGTGAGTTCCCTGGGATTTTTTTAATATTCAAGAACAAATAGATGGCATCAAGTATCATAGCCTCATGCGGTCAACAGCCAGTTGCCTTCCAGTCTGCGAGTGGATGGGAAAAAGACCACAGCCGGCCCCCAGCTGTCCTACTGGGTCAGCAGAAAAAGGCTACATCAAAGGGAGAGAGGAGAACAAGCAGCCATAACAAAGTACCGGCATGACATACCACGCCCAGCTGTTATGGTACCCCCGCAAGTTACGCCGAAATAGTCTGCTGATGGGATCGCTGTTCTTGTCACTCAGTGACCAAGCTTCTTGGTCCACGTCACCTCATTTTGAGTTTGTACGCTACAGCTCTTACCCCTTTCAGTCTGTGAGTGTAACGGTTCTGAAATTGAGACCAAAATCAAGATACAAATGTTCACAGCCTCAGACACAGAGCCTATTCAGCTTTCGTTATGTTACTACGTACAATGGTACTATGTAACAAAACTCAGTTCACAATCAACACTATAACACATGTAAATAATTTTTTATATTTAAAGTTAAGACAAGCTGTATATTTTGTAAATATTATACATTACACCATCCAGTTGCGTGTGTCACTTGACAATTTTGGTCCAATTATGATCAAGCGATCGCACCTGCAGTAAAAGTTAGGCTAGTTTCATTAGCTCAAGATCAATAATAATCCCCAAATTGCAGAGCACCTGGGCACATGGTGCCCGAATATTTTGGTTATCCAGCAGAGTATAGTATTTGATTTTTTCAATTTATTTTTGTTTTGTTTTGTTACATGGGTATTTTATGTGAAGTCAATGTAATCTAACATGTTCTTTAGTGTTATTCTGTAGTAATACCAAATAACGTTAGCAATAAAACACAGAAATGTTTCCCCAATTTTTCTTATTCACGCGTGGGCGGGGCGGGGGCCCCGCCCCCCCCCAACCCCAAACAACAGCCACCACGCAGCAAACCCGCAAACCGACAGAAAAGA
>JAODKN010000041.1:29753405-29772315 GCA_026774425.1 Petrocephalus zakoni | reverse complement strand
CCCCCCCCCCCCCCCCCCCCCCCCCCCCCCCCCCCCCCCCCCCCCGCCCCCCAGCCATAGCCTCCAGCACCCCGCCTTCCCCCGGGGGGGCCACGGGATTAAAAACGAACAAATAGCTCATCAGAATGAGGACCTGGAGAAATGTGTGCGCACCTGTGTCTTTAATGGTCTTCAATTCAATTCAATTCACAATGATTTGAAGCTAAATGTGATGGAGGTGACGCACTCACGCCCCATGAAAGCTTATGCATGCTTTTCCGATGTCTCATGAGCAGTGCAACCCTTACAAATATTTGATTACGGCTCCTGGAGGTGGCAAAACAATTCTGTCAATGTGCTGGCTCATTTCAACAAATTGGGTGTGTCTGCATCAAATTTACCCCTGTCCCATTTTAATTTAAACTCCCGCAGGAGAGTTAAGTGTTCGCCTAATTTCTTACAAAAGAAACCTAAACCTATTTTCTTTTCCATCAACTGTAACTATAAGAGCTGATTGAATGGAGCTAATAGTAATTTCGTTCCCAGACTGCAATCAAAGCAGTCCGAACATTTCTCACTTTCCCTCTTTAGGAAATGAGAATACGGGCAGTATTCTCCATCTGATCTTGGATGTCACACTGCAAGAAAATCATAGTTTGCCCAAAGGATATTCACGGCTCCATGGAATAACTAATTGTGCCGTGCCACCTGGCTGCTTCAGAATGATATATGTAATAAACCCGTCAAAACTCCCCGTTTTCATTTTCAAAGTTAAGAGTGACCATATGTCGCTGATTCTATAACCAAATACTCATTCATACCCCAAAAAAAGTCAAAAAAGGAAACGTTTCGAGTTTTCAAACGTAAAGAATGTTTTAGTGCGGCTAGTTTTAAAGCCTTTTCTGACACTGCACCTCAATAAGCTATTCCGCAAAATAACTTGAGGCGTGTTTTATTATTTATTATTATTATTATTATTATTGTTGTTGTTGTTGTTATTTTTTTAATTATTACGATTCATTCCTTATTTAATTTTCTGTAGCCCAGTACAATAATTATATTACACCCACAAGCAGCTTACATCTGCGTCTGCCCCATATAAGTGCATGATTTGTCTACAGAAGTAAAGTGCGCATTAAATTACTGCATTATATGGAAAATAATTCCTACAAATTAACCCTGATGCAGAGTTACATGGATATTGGAGCGCACTCACACGCAACTTTTTAAAATATATTATTAACTAATTCACTATTGTTATCAACTAAATTAACCATTGGTTTTCGCAAAATCTTACTATTACATTAAGAGAATTGATCTTACTTAATATTACTGCATTTTCAGGAAACCATATCTGAATCTGCAGCTCCGTAAAAAAGTAATTAATGAATGTACATTTTCACTTTTTAATTATTAGAATATAACCTCTTGTGTGGTATTGCACCTGTATATTCCGCTTTCCTTCTTTCATTTTTTTTTTATTTTTTTTTGCACAGGTGCCCTACAGCCTTTTGTTTCCCATTTTGACATTAACGGCTTTCGCGCGACCAGTTAAAAAACTTTATCTTCAACACTCAATATTATTAAACCATTCGGATTTGGAGGGAGATGAGCGGCGTACTTTTATACGACTGAAGCGCTTCTCGGAATATAAGCCCGTCTACACTTCTGCCTGCAGGTGAACGCCATGTATTTTGGATGCCCGTGCGTTGCTGAACTAAAGAGCAGAATAAGTGCATTTCTTACCCTCCACCTCGTCCTCCGGCAGATTAATGGGGGTCCGATAGGAAAGGATGTCTGGAATAGTGCAAATTCCCCTGTACATTAAAGTGGAGGTCACGGGGTGCATCGGCATTTCTGCGAGCCCAAGCTATCACCCCTATCTTGATCTTCATATATCACCGTTTTAGGTGGCAGAGCGCAACTTTCCACCACTTATTATAAAAGACGCTCCCGTTCTGGGTATTTTTTCTTTTCCGGTTTATTTTCTTATCTTTTTTCTTCCAGAAGATGGGGAAAGCTGCAGCAGCCTCATTCAGGAATACGGCGCGCAAATCCAGCAATTGCGGCAGTTGCAGCGCTAGTGTTTCTGTTGCCGATGCACTCAGCAGCAAAACCTCATTAAGATTAATTGCATCGTACGAGTTAATATTACGATGCAAACATATGGTGCGACGACATGGAATCCGGATGGTCTTTCAAAAACTACTTAGTAATCCTACCACACTTCCCCTGTCAGCGCTGCGCTTCGCGTTAGTTGCATAATGACACCGGATGATCCAAACGCATATACTGCCAAATGCATTGCTATGTTAACAGTAAAAAAAAAATGCTAAAATGTCACTTTTGGATAGATATAGTCAAGACGTTCCAAGGTACATCCATATGCCATCTGTAGCTTCGATCCTTTTATTTGGGGCGATTACCGATTATATTAATTTGTCTGCCTTACATTGAGTAAGCTGATCTCTTAGAGTCCGTTGCGCATTGAGGACAACGTTCTTGTTAAAGTTTTGCCGTTTAAATGCGTTCGCCAGTTGTATTTCAGCTGATAAAAATCACTATAAATACACAAAATTAAATCAAATAACGAAGCAGGACGCAGACCAGTGCGGTCATGTAACTTTTCCTCGTCCCTCTCTAATTTGGGAATATAGATGTTGCTCTGCTTCAGCCCTGAGAACCACCTCCGAGGTGTTTAGAGGAATTTGCGTCGAAGGTAAAGCTGGATTAGTTGATCTTCTTCGTACCGCAGTTCCCCTGGCTTCTTACTAGTGATCGGGCACCCCGCTCCTCCGCTGGCTCTTCCCAGAGTTCCCTCATTCCTATTCCGCTCAATCCACGCCGCAGAGCAGCTTCTTACTCACACGGGTGTCCCCCCCCCTCCCTCTCTCCCTCCCCACGATCAGAGCGGAACCCGGTTAATCTCACACTGCACCTAGCGGGTGACTCACTGTTATAACACACCAGAAATAAATGCATTCCCTTCGACAGGCTGCCAAACATAACAAATCAAATGGGCTAAATACCTGTTTCACTATGTTCAGGAATGTAAACGTATGGGACTCATAACACGACTGCTACCATTCCAGTTACTATGGAAGAAATACCATAATGGTGCAAAAGTGAATGTATATTTTTGTTGCCTGTAAATTGTCAGCTAGTTGATTGCTGAAAACCGGATTTCCGCTGTCCGTGGTGCTGAAATGTATTAATTCATTACTCATTACTGAAGACATTCTATGGGGTGGCTACACTTTACCCTACGTAAGTTAGAAGGAAAACCAACAGGAAACAAAGAATGACGTGCAAGCTTTCATCATATTTCCTTTAATTTTAGATAGTTGGTCATTAATATGAGACATAGCTATAGTGTATGTTTTTGGGAGGCTGTGATCTTCGGCATGACCATCAGGAGACAGGCACAGGACTCCATCACGTCCGAATGGATGACAGGCTGCCTGGTTGGTTCCCCTTCATCAGCCCGAGATAGATGCCCTTCAGAAGCTCCAAGTCTCTCTGGGGGCATCACGGGCTGACAGGGAGGGTGCCATAAACCCTTCTGACTGACAGGCTTGAGAATGGCCTTTAATTTAATAACATTTATGCGGTGAAAAAGACCCACACGATACGGGGTACCTTCTTCTGGCTGCCAAGTATATCAGCGCTTACTTCACTGTCCTATAGGAAATTCCCATTTATATTTTAAATCTTTCTCTGGCTAAATTCAGAAAGAAAAATACATTTGAGTTTGAAGAGTACACCCTTCCAGAGAAATGTTTTATACAAGCCTCTGCTTGTAACACTGGAAATATATAAGACACAGAGCTGGGTTTGTCCACATTTCCTCCTCCCCTTACGCTTTTTTGGGAACCTGGTCCCGCAGATACCTGGATTTCCACGGGCTGTGTGTTATGTTATGGGTGAATGATGCATGCGAGTTGTGGCTTTCTTTCAAAACAAACATTGTCGTTCACTTGCCGAGTGCTTTATTCTCAAGAAAAATGTGGATTGATTGCTGTAAGCCTGCTGCGCTATGAGAAAAACAAGAGACAAACATCCCCAGCGGGCTGGACCAGCCAGGACGCCAAGCCAACTGCTCTGCTCTATTCACACGTCCTTCTGAATCCATCGGATGTTTCTGAAGGTCAGGCTGGATCTATGGAACCTCCAGCCCTGCAAGAGCCATTCATCTAAGACCTCGCTGTTTTGTTCACAGAAATCTTTAAGAATCGAACACAGTGGCAGCCTATGACTCAGGAGAGTCAATGTCTGCAACCCATTCCACTACCAAGCACTGCTCCCACTAGATGGCACTGCTCCAGAAGGGCACAAGTCAAACCTCCACTTCCAACTGCAGGACACGTTGGGAGACGCTCTCCCATCCAGTGACTTAATACTGTGTCCCACTGCTTTGACTTCATGGGGGATTGACTCCTAGAAATTAAAAGCTCTGACATTTATGTTACTTCCTCTCCTCAGAAGGAAAGTATTGGTGTTGAGCTGGGCCTCATGGGGGGGGGGGACCAGACATTCCTGTTCAAGCCACTGGCCAGGTGTATCCAGATGCAAGAAACCGATCTCTCACTCAAAAAACAGCACTGTATTCTTTGATGCCAAGGTAGCAAAGTAGTAATAAATAAAATATCAGACAAGAACTGTTAAGCAGTCATAACTCATCTTTCCCAAAACATTAAGATGCACCTGAAACCATATTCTGCAAAGCATGCGCCCAAAAGAACAGGAAAGGGTCTGTAGTGGTAAATATTAAATTGTTAAAATTAATGATTTAATTAAACATTGAGAAAAAACATATAATAACACGGAGCAAAATATCCAATAAAAGGCATCAGTAACAGTGAAAGACCAATAATCAAAGTACCGGCATCTGAATAAAACAGGAGGATAGGAGCCTAAATTGCATGTGGAGATGAAAACCGGATCATGACACAGAATTAAACTGAAGGCCTGAGCGTGTCACCTGCAATCAGCATGATTCTGTCAAAGGCAGCGAGAGCGGGCCAATGAGAGATGAGAGTGGCTGTAAGTTCACATAGGTGAGGATCAGCCATGATGGAGCTATGATGAACATCTCTCTTAAGTCACTCATATGTCTCCCCTCATGTTTAAACACTTTTAAAGCAAGAGTTAAGGATAATTAAGGATAGAAGCAGCCCCGTTGCCCCGGTGACTCCTGCTCATGTTTACGGGGTGATATTTTGTCTCCATGTACCACTTTAGTCTGTCTTTGGATGCTCGGCTATGACTGGTCTTTCAGGGAAATTCATCCACTTCGAAATCTGTGCAAATTGCCCTCATTCAACGTGGCAGTCATCAAATAATGGCCAGTGTCTGGGAGAAAGATGAGCCTATACTTATGTGTAACAAGCCACAGAGAAGCACGTCTGCATTGGAATAAGTAAGGGTCAGAGATGTAACCTGTTTGGGTGGGATGAAAGCCATTGTGGCAACACTCTGGCTCTCACATGATGCAGGAAAGACCCCATTCGACCCTGAAAGGTATGTGCCTGAAAAACCAGTGCATTTTCTGCCCTGCAGTGCAAAGAATCCACCAAACTGAATGTTAAACAAGACACATTTTGAAAGTGGAGCATATATTTTTAGAATTGTTTTTCCCCTGTAAAAAAAACGCGCCTTTCTCACAAACATTCAAAGGAAATGATTATCTTAGCAGATTTCCTCTGCTTGGCTGCGTTTGTCTGTTTCCGTTTCAGACCCGTCGTTTTCGAGATCGCTCCGTCAGAAGCGGGGCTCCTTTGATCTGCTCGCGTGCCAGCCGCCATCCCGTGTGAACAAAGGCCCGCCTGCTCAGAGCCACGCTGCCCAACCCACTGCCAAGGCTTTCATATCGGAGCCAGGCGGGAGCCTCCCCCCCATACGCCACCAAATCCAGATTTCCGGAAAAAAGTCGGGTAACTGCGCCATCCTCCGCTTTGATGAGGCATTCTCCCGATGCCACCATGGCTCCTGCCCCCAGGCCCCACCCCGCCTTACACTTAGCACCGAGCGCGATCTTAGCTGGGAGTCGTCTGGTGAAAAAGATGCAGGCACTTTTCTGCCAGCAGAAACTCCATGCCGTAAATGGAGCACAGTGTGGCATCCAGTGCAGCATTTCACAGTGACTGTAGTAATGATGTAGCCTGGTGTCTGTTTTCTGAATGTGGTGCTTTACATTTAGTTTAGATAGTGAATATAAAAAAAGCATCCTGTAGTTTTCGGATGGATGGATGGATATAATTTTTTGTAAAATAATTTTACAATTTTTATGTAAATAATTTTAAATAGTTTTATTCTGTGCAAAACCATCCTGTATTTCTCAATTTATGTTCAGGCTTAGCATGATAAACACTTAAGGCGATAGAGGGCTGGGAAAACACACCCATAGGGTGCCAGACAGCCAATCACTGTAAGTCAATCACAGTCAGCCAATCAGTGGCAGACCTCGAAACCTAGCCTTTCTCTCAGTTGTACTCCAAAGTTAGCGTGAGCCGCGGGCTGCAAGCTGCCTGTGCAAAGCCTGGCCCCTGGTACCTTTTGTGACATGTTTGAGAATATCAAGCCAAAACCATTACCCTCTCAGCGATGTCTCACAGCGATGGCACGTGTAAGGGAACAGAATTGGGGAAGGGGAGGGGGTTCAGAGAGTCATCATTGATGTCCTGTATCCTTACCTTCCTAGCTAACATGAGACATCTGTTGCTCGCGAAGGAGATTAGTGATTGGTGGGGGCTCGATGTCTGCACTGAGGGTGTAAACAAGTGCGCACTTGATCCTTTCCCCTTATATGGCCCCACACACCATGCTGCCCCATGTATATCCTCAGCGCAGACATCGAGCCCCCCACCAGTCACTGTGCACGATTCTGCCCCACAGTCAAACCCTACACCTGAACTCCTCAGGTCTGACCTTTGCGAACAACAAACGTTTCGCGTGTTGACTTCCTGCAGAAGGAAGGGCCCACTGGACGCATTTCGGCACCTTCAGCACCTGGTGGTCTTTCAACCATCAGTGTGGATCAGGCTGCTTTCATAGCCTGCTACTGTGCTAGTTGTGTTTACCCAAGTGGCCTTGCCGTTTGGCTGGATCGTCTCCTTTTACAATCCTACTCTGTTTAAGGTTCGCTTCCTCTCTGGAGCAGGCTCTCTTTTCCCTCTGAAGACTCTTCAAGCTCCTCTTCCTTTCTAGTGCTCCTCAGCTTTATCGCCTATACATTAAAACAGTGTTTCCCACTCAGGTCCTCGGGGACCCCGCAGACAGGAGCTGGGAGCAAGCAAAAAAGTGGACTGTCTGGGGTCCCCCAGGACCAGATTGGGAAACGCTGCATTAAAATACAGACAGGAAAAGCCTTCTGCCTTGTACAATGTTTCTGTTGTGTCTGAAAAAGCACAAAGATCTGTGGTACCATTTTCCTTCCATTGGGGGTCTCGGTGGGGGGGCAGTTGGGATTGCAGCACGTATTAAAATATCATTACTTGCCTGCCTTTAACTCTTGACATTTGCTGGGTGGTCAAAAGTAATGAAAAGTAATGAAGTCCAGCTGAAATATTTATGTCTCTTTGAGTGGGTTGGCTGGCTGGATTTAGCGCTGCTTAGACCCCCGGGGAAAACATCCAGTGTGTGTGAACTCTGGAAACTGCTTCACACCATTCAGACATTCCGGGTAACTGACACAGAGGACGATGCTGCAAATACGCACGCTAAGCACGCGCTGAGCTCCGCGTGGAATCCGCAGAGGCGTTAGCTGCATATTTCATCATAAACGAGACGTCCGATGGGAGGTGTGTTTTAAATGGGTGCTTAACTTGCTTTCCCACATGGCCTGATTAAATGATAGGTTTCCACAGATAAGAGACGACTGCTAGCTTATGACCTCACTAAATCGGGAAGCCTTCTCTCTCCACAGGTGCTTCCAGAAGGTAGGTCATCAGGAGACCTGTGTGTGTGTGTGTGTGTGTTGGGGGGAGTGTACTTCCTCACTATGTAAAGTATTTGGGCCACTTTAAGCAAATGAATAAAACCTATGCTTTGTACTTGCTATTATAATATGTTGTAATTGAAGCTATTTGTTATCATTTACATTGTTTTTGCTATTATTGTTTTTATGTAATTATATCGTCGTGTCATTAATACAAATAAAGGTAAAGATCTATCGTCTAAAGCGGAACCACTGTAGCAAATAATTAATTAATTAGAATCGTTAATTATGTTGGCCTGCAAGTGATCACATGACCCCACCATATTTACAGGACTGCCGTAGATGCATTTTTCCGAGGGATTCTGCTGTCGCTGTCCCTCTAGGAAACCATGCGGGAAGAGACCTGGCAGGAAGAAGGCTCAGCTCGCCAGGCACAGCATCCGTATCACCTGCCGTGCTCGCCGGCGCCTCCTCTGGCGGGCGAAGGGGCTGCTGTGAGTGCTCCTCCACCAGCTATGAGCACCGGCACTCACGAAAGGGGAATGTGGACGGACCAGTTCCCAGACAGCGGGTCCCGGTTTTAATGACCCAGAACAGCTTCACCAAGCACGCACCTTTACGAAGCTGCCGCCGATTCCCCAGGGAGTCGTCACTACCGGCCATCGCATGTGCATGAAACAGCTGGACGTACAGCTGGCCAGAGGGTGCACCAAAGTCAACCTTGAGTGGGCTAGGGACGGGGGCGGGCCCGCCCTCTGTTATCATCACTGTACAGGAACTGCGAGTGAAATGAACGCGGGGGACACGCAGACCCTGAAGTTCACCCGGCGCCATACTCCCAATCAAGATATACGGGCGATTCCGTCCTATCCTATACCCTATAAACTGATCTATATGCTGATGCAAGAGTTGATACCCAGCTGGAGCCAATTCTACGACCTAGCATCTATTTTCCTTTCTGCACCACCCCACGACTTCAAAAACCCATCTTTGGTTCCTGATCCTTGTTAGCAGATTCTTCCCCAGTCCCCTTTCCTTACCCTCACATGGTTCCATCTGTCCGCCCCACATTCTTACACTGAAACAGTCTGGAGGAGAAAAGCTGTCCTCTACGCCAAGGAAGAATATCAACGTGCTGTTGGGATCTAATGGAAGTTATCCGTAGTGAGTTTGTGGCTTACCGCAGTCACTCCGCAAAACTCCCGGGAGGCGATTACAGTGTTTGTGTTTCATCCTGAATTTAAATCAAGATGTGAGCGGTGGGTGGGGGGCGGGCGGCTTGTTCGAGCGCATCAAAGTTTTGGAAAATGAGAATCGGATATATGCGTAATTCCTCACCAGCCCCATCTTTTGCAAACCATAGTCTGCTCACAGGCATTTTGTGGTGAGCTGAATCTGACGCATCAGAAAGCTCACTGGCTGCGGGGGGTGTTTCTCACAGTAATCCTTCTGTGACACGGAAAGCCCCATCGTAAGGGAATAAGCAACCTTTCGTTGGGGTTAATAATGCCTCTGCACTGCCTGGAAACTCCAGCTTTGTCCCTGAAGGGTTTCTATCATGCTGGGGGCCATAAAAGCGGGGCCCATCAAAACCTGTGTATTGCAATCACTGTCGCTGGTGCTTAACTACAAGTAGGTAACAGATATACAAAGGGAGAGAGCAGATAGATACAGTGGGAATAGTATAGGCTAAAAGTTTAAAAAGCCTGAATCTATCTCGGTTCACTGTGTGCCCCAAAGACACAGCTCTGAGTCAACTTTGAAAAACAAATGTAGGTAATGTGCATTAAGAATTACGCACTTTTAAAACTCTCGTCACGATTCCGTGTGCTCAGTTCAAAGCAAAGCACAGAGAAAGCAAATATCTAACCTCTAATTGGGGAATCATCGCCCCCCCAATATGCTCGTCATCACTGTGATCCAAAAATCCTTCACAGTGCAAACGTTCCCAGCCGCCTTTATTCCTGCCCACCTGCAGGGATGGCTGGTGATTTTTAACACTCTCTGGCAGGTAGCTGATGCTCAAATCCTGTATATATCTCTGCTTTCAGGATTATGCTGTGAGTGTTCTTGTTTGGCGGGGAATTACATGCGTGTGCTTCCACAGGGTTCAAGCAAACACACGTGTTACTTAAGCTTGACTGTCTGCAGAGCTCAGTTATATTAAGCAAAGGAACGTTTCACCTGACAACAGACATTAAGGTCAAAAGAAGCAATTTTGGATTGAAAAGCCTGTTTGTGTGTCAGATACATTTTTCTGCACATCCCAGTTATACCGAACTGAGAGACTCTGTGTTACTGCAGGCAGTTTCATTGGTCCATGAACCTTGGCTGCAGGTTCAAATGCAACTCCTGTTCTGAGTGCACAGGCCTTTCTTACTTTCCTACACGTGAGAGATGCATTCCGCATGTAAGGCTTTCTAATTAGCCCTTGCTGCATAATTTGTGGGTATTCACTGCCATCCTGTCCAAGGTGCTCTTATGTCCTAACTGCAGCCCTGACAGGATAGAAAATGAAAGTATGTTTGCTGAGAGGATCATAAGTGACCTATTTGATGCATCATTCCAGCTGACCATTTAGAAAGTGCATAGCCATGCAAACAAGGCTAGTCAACAAGACCAGCTGTCATTTGGGTTCTGTAAATATGCCTTTTCTTATTCGCTAAGAGCTCTGTTTTCCCAGAGTACAAACTGATAATTTCTTAATAAAAGTGGTTATTTTTCACAGAGTGTGTTTTCTGAAACCATGACAGATTTCGAACAAGATGTAATTAGTGTTTTTCCGAGCACTGCTCAAACTGGTAGCCATAGTGGTGTTTATTTGGTGGAAAATGAGAGTTTCCTACAAAAACTCCTTTGATTTACAACTAATTATATCTTTACATTTATTGTGTAGACACTTTCATCCAAAGCAACATTCAAGTGGGGAAAGCCTGGAGACAGAGAGCAGGGTCAGCCAGATTCTGGAGCATTTTGGGCTCTAGGGCCCAACGGTGGTATGATGACACTTTTGGTATTTGGAGCTGTGACCTTCAGGATATAGGCATTAATCTATAATCCACAGAGCCACAGACCATCCAAAGCTAGTTTTCATAGCTAATATACTATATATATCCTCAGTAGAATATCAAAAAGTACTTCTGCACTTTAGATGTTATCTTTGTTGTGTCACCGTTTACAGAACTAAGCTGAGCACCCTGCTGTTGGCTTTCAGTGGTTCCCAAAGGGAGTTTGACAAGCATCTCGGTGGTATCACTGGCCCCTGAGATTCATGGGAAAGAATCAGTCCAGCCGCTCCTTGCAGTGCATGAGCATCTGAAGCAGCAACTCCTGCAAACTTAATAACAGAAAAGTAAGAAACGGTCACAGAAAAGCCGGCAAATAGGTAATCAGCCCTTTTTATGGCTGGGATGTGTAAATGGCGGCTGTCCATTCATTTCAATGTGAAAAACCTTGATCCCAGTCACGACACCCGTAACTCCTACCCAACCCTAAACATATCCAAGTATCCTTTGGCCATTTAAAATTTTTTTAGTGCAGTCACAATTTTTAAAAAAAAATTGAGGTTATCCAAATGGGGACCTGAAAAAAATGGGAGGTTTCATGTTTCACCACACTCTGGGGACACCCCCCCGCCACACACCAAACTCTGGGGACACTTTAGTCTACAAATGTGATCTATGCAAACCCCCCCCCGCCCCACACACACACACACCATTTTGAGATGACACCAGAGAAAACAGCTGGAGCAAACCCAGAATAAGTGAGGAAACAACACAAACATCTGAGCTACTCTGCTGTTTGGGTCAAACTATAATTATTATTTTTACAATTAATCATTATTCCAACAGTCGCTGATACCTTGTTGGTAATTAGACACCCACTTCAGTACCCAAACCTTAGCCATTGCTTTGCCACCACCAGCTCCCTTAATTAGTTAAATAACTTGATGAGGTATTGATTAGCCAGATATGGGGTGCTAGTGGTTGTGTCAAAAATATATGGGTATATTAGATGTTTACTTCAAATCCTAGGTTGACTTTAGAATAAGTTTTGAAATGGCTAAGCTGATGCACTTTGACAGGCATAATATCATGGTTTTACATCAATGGGAATATGATTTAATCATAATTTTGCCCTGGACTGTAAATGTCATCCATCCATCCATCCATCCATCCATCTACACATTCATTACCACCAAAATACACTCAGCTTATTTGTATACTTTTTTTTTTTATTTAATTTTCCACATCATACCACAAAGCCCAAAAGCTGCACAAAGCTGGCAGACTCAAAATCAGCTTAATTAGCAGTACCTAACCTGAGGCTTTGGTTCCACGAGGGGGGTCTTTGTGATGAGTATGTCTTTGTGGTCTTTGTCTGGCACTGCACGGCCATGGACAGTGATTGGACAGATGCTGAATAAAGCTCTTCCCACCACCCCTCCCCCCCCCGGTCCACAGTCAGATCCAGGGCACTGATGCTTGCAAAGACCTGCCCCAGCAGCACCCCTGATTAAAACACAGCCTTTCATCAGATAGGTGTGCTTACGTGCTGGTTGTTGGCATAGGGTATTGCTTTGGAGGTCTTCTTAAAGTGGACAGTGAAAAGCCTGAGATGTGTGGGGCCTGGGCAGCTGCTTTCCAGGGAAAACAGCCGGAAACACAGCCTGCTACCCCCCCCCCCTCCTTCCTGGGAGCGACTAGCCCCTCACTGTGAATCTGGCCCTCAGCTTGGTGACATCAGTGTGCTGGACACGGGTCATTTTCTGCTCTACCCAGCCATATGACAGCTGTGCCGAGCTTTGCTCCAGCTGGCCGGCCGACAGCCGGATCCCCGGGCCCCTGCCGGGCCGGGTTGGTGTCCTGGAGCGAGAATGGGAGGCGGGGGGGGGGGAGAATGCGTGCAAGCTGTCTCCCCACCCGCAAAGGTTAACTGCTGGAAATCAATTATAAATGGCCGCCTCCAATGTGGAAGCAGGTTACTTAGCGATAACAAGGAGATACGGTCAACTGCCACAGTAAGGTCGATAGCGGCTTCCTGTAAGTGGCTACCTGCAAACCGCAGCAAAAGGCCGCTGGGCGCAGGAATTAGCTCACTGCTAAATTAAGGAGGGGGCCATGAGAGTCAGCGTGCAATACACGGGTTTATCTCGGGTTCTGATGAGGACACTCCTGGATAGCTTTGCAGCGCATCCATGCAGCTTGGGATGGAGTTTAGAGAATGAACATACTGACGCCCATTCGAACAATCCCATGATGCACTGCAGCACTGATTGCCTCCTGAACCATCTCAACAGGGTGCCGGCGCTCTGTTGTCTTTCCCCCAGATTTCCAAAGAGCATCGCGCTTCCGCTGTCCTCCGATCTGTTAGCACTGTGGGGTGCATCGTCCTAATTGGTGGCAGGATTTACAAAAAATAAATAAACAACAAAAATCACAATGGCGAGCCCCCCCCCCCCGGAGAGGAGGGAACATACGCTCCCTTGGCGACGCGATGCAGGCTGCCTGCCGTCTCGCCTCTATGACGGTGACTTTGCTGAAGGCGACGGGCGTGTCGGTTCCCTTTGGAGGGCGGGGGGAGGGTGGTACTGGGGTGCGATGGCTATGCTCATCCACTGGAGTCTGGCAAGCCCCCCCCCCCACCGTCCCCAACACTCCTGGCCTCTCCACCAGGGCCGAAGCAGCGTTTTCATCCCAAAATGCACGGGAGCGGAGAGAGAGAGATACAGAAAGCCATGAAAAGACCATCTGTGGATCTGCGTTAGCCGCGCAGCTCTTATTATTAAACATATCGATTTAATTACTCTCAGGCCGAGGCTTCCTTATGGTGTAATGATGCGTGTGGCCGCGCTCACGCCCGCGCCGGCCGTACACTGACAAATGGAGCTGTGACGTCCTCCCGGCTTCGAGGGAAAGCTCATTAGCGGTGTCCACGCCGTCCGCAGGAGCGGAATCGCGGGATTCGGCCCCCAGAGACCCTCCCCTCTCCTGTTCAGATGTGCTCCCCACAGTCCTTAAAATTATCTGGCCCCCGTAACAGCGCAGGCAAGAAAAGGACGAGCTTTTGTCACTGTAGTTTACACAGCGGGTCCTTTCACAAGACACATTTTCATAGATACCGCCGAATTAAATTAACCTCGAGGTTATTTTCATTAATAAATATGAGATAAGAAATTATTACGTGGCGCTTTGTATGCTGTCAAATGACTGTACTTTTAATGAAAGAGCAGACAACCAAAATTTGTGGATCAATTGTTGTCATGTCTGGCAGAGGCACGAAGAGAGCAGTTGTCTCTACAGTTAACTGATCAAAGGCACACTTATTCATTTTGCAGAAGATAATGAATAAGCCATTTTTTTGCTTCGTGATTTCCATGTGTGGAAACAAAGCCGTTCATTATCTGTCTGAGAGGTGGCGGGGGAGATTGGCAGCGCTGATTATGCAGCCCAGCATAATTAAACAGTTAATTTTAACATTCATTCGGATGGAGGGGAGTAGCTGGGAATAAAAATGGCAGCCAGTGTTGTGGAATTAGGTGATTTCATCTCCGGGTGGTTCTTGCCCGCCCATCTTTTTTCTTTCTGAGGGAAAACGGTGCCACTCTTGAGGAATCTGTAGCGATGGGGTCTTCGGCTCACTCCCGGGGCTGATTGTGCTCCTCCATAGATTGCCGGCATCTGATTAAACAATTGACGGAGACCAGCAACGTCGACACAGAGCGGCAGCGGTGCCACGAGGATTAGGAGTCGGGGTGTGACAGACTAATCTCCCTCCCCCCATCACAATGTTCTGGGGGCCCCGGCTTATAATGGATCCACTGAGGATGGGGACACCGTTCATGCCAAAGCTCCGTCCCCATCGCCAGATGTCAATCTGGAACTAGGAGGGAGGGGTGTTCTCCAATCACGCCATACACCATCACGTGCCGCATTCATTTGGCGGACTCCCGTTTCCAGGGCGACCGTAGAATCCCCGCGTCTCAAACTTCGCCCGTTTCCGCATCAGCTATTAGCCGAGGCGGCTTCTTCGTGGTACGCTGAAGCCGCAGCTTAATGTAAATATTCAAAATAAAGTTTTCCGGCTGGCATCGTTATCTGGAGTCGGCGGCGTGGCTTACATACAACGCGGATAATGTTACTGAAGCGTGCCAGCTGAAGCACCCTCCACCCCCAAACCCTCCCGGTGCCAAAAAAAAAAAAACAGATAGATGAAACGGGATTTAAACACGGCAACTTCTCCAAACACCTGACCACAATGGCTATTGACGGTTAGCCCCCTTTTCAAAGCAATGGAGGAATCAGTTTGGACCATCACTAATAACCGCAGCTGTCACCTTTCTCCTGTGAGTGCGAGAACGCAGGTGTAGACATCTCCTCGGAGACAGCTCCATCTGAGCCGCCGCCTAGCTATGCATTTTAAATCGTCGCTTGTCATATTCCATCGTGATTCGCAGATCAAAAGAGATGTGCACCAATAAGCCGGAGGCTCACCCACCCGCGTTCGGTTATCCTGTATCCATCGCTGTGTTTATCGCCCTTCAGAAAATAACTAGCTTAGAGCTTTTGCGACGACATGCATCGTTTTTCCATGCCGGTGACTCAAGTTGAGTTCACTCACGCATCAATGGTTTTTGATTTAAAAAAATGTATTTCCAAAGTTCATAGTTTGAGAGTACATCTGTCATTTCCCATATTTTGTTGTTTCTTAAATACTTCAAATAATTTTATATAATTTTATATAAACTACACGGACAAAAGTACACTTGCCCATTACACTCACATAATCCATAGGCTTTAATGTGGAGTTGGTTTCCTCTTTGCAGCTATAACATCTGGCCCTCTTAGCAGGCTTTCTGCAAGATTTTGGACTGTGGACTGTGTGTCTGTGGGAATTTTTACCCATTCACCCAGAAGAGCATTTCTGAGGTCAGGCACTGAAGGCCTGGCCTGCTATCACTGTCCTAGTTCATCCCAAAGGTGTTTCATGAGGTTGAGGTCAGGGCTCAGTATGGGCATATCAAGACATTTTAGACAATTCTATGCTTCCAACTTCGTGGGAACAGTTTGGAGAAGGCCCTTTTCTGTAACAGCATGACTGTGCCCCAGTGCACAAAGCAAGGTCTATAAAGACATGGTTGGGTAAGTTCGGTACGGAAGAACTTGACTGACCCACACAGAGCCCTGACCTCAACCCCATCAAACACCTTCGGAATGAAGTACAATGTAACTGCTAGTGTCATGGGCAGGCCTCCCAATATATTTGTCCATATAGTTTATATCGGCTTGATTTGTTTAAATCACAGAGTTGATTAAATCAACACAGAAAAATAGTTTATATTCAAAACAGGCATGATTTTGTGAATCACTCATTATGTAAATCATAGCTCTGGTTCTCTGAAAAAGATATAAAGCATCAAACAAACCAAATGAACATGTTTAAACATGCTGTTGTCTTGTCAGAATAAATAGACAAGACCATTGTGATAACTAGCCAAGACAATCCAACTGATGTCAACAAAACCTTTCACATATGAACCGTGTTTGTTACAAATCTATTGTGTGCTTGTTTTCTCTGTAGCCTTCAATCATCTTGCGTAGCTGTAGGTGGTTTAAACCCTCACAATCTGGCCAGTTAACAAAAAAAATAAAGTAAAGTGCTGATGCTATTTCTGAAGGCCATTCAAAGTAACCTGCCCTTCCAGGCCTGCAGAAGCAATTACTCCAATCTACAGCCAGCCTTCAGCTAATGCAGCCAAACAGCCCTGCCATCTTACCTTCTCCAAAGCAATTAATTCAATCGCTGTCACGCTGATATGTCGGCGGTTAACCTGCCGGGGCCACGGTAACTTTACAACTTGCTGGTTCAGTCAACTAAGCCCCAGCAAAGACAGTTATAAATCCACCCTACAGGTATTGACCACCAAACCTTCAGTATTGTTTATTTTTCCCTCTTGTATTTTTGTAACAAACAGGGGATACTATGTACAGAACCTTTATGACTTTTAATGTAATCGATACACAGAGACTCTGAATGAAAACATGAATGGCTTCCGAGGACGTGACACTCATTTTATGGGCTGGGTTTTTCATATTAGTCCAGTTCAGTGTAATTGAAGCAGAGTGTCAGCTATCGCACACCAGGCAGGATGTGGAGTCTGCGCTAATGTGACTCTGTAATTACCACTCCGCAAGGTAAACCGTATTACCGCGTATGAGCAGCGTGGCAGACTGTGAAGGGTTAATGCCTTTAATTAATGTCATTGTACTTTATCAATTTAAAATTATGCAACACACTCTTCGGCAGTCTTCCCTGGGGATTTCCTGGATAAATAATCGCACTTCCTTCAACGCAACGTGGATTGCAATATTTTCTCCCGCAGTTTTCATTGGCTGATTCATCACACTTTGTTTCTGTTTTGAAACAGGCTCACTGGGAAATTTCTTTATTTTATATTTTACAATGAAACAGTGGCTAGACAAATGAGCAACACTGCCATAGCTGCTAACTTCTCCAGTCTCTAAGCAAGTTCAACATTCTGCCGATTAACCGTCATTTAACCAGACCTGAAATTCTAATGGATGAAGCTTTAGAAGAGAGCCACTTTGGCACAAGAGAGGGTGTCGGAAATATACCTTTTCCCAGGGTCCCTCTGCGCACCTGTGCTCTCAGTTATGCAGCCAGGCCCTCTACTCTGTTTTATAAACATATTTCCCTAATTACAGGGCCGCGTATTTGTTCCTGTGTAAAATATCACAGCGCAGGGGAGGATTCCTTTGGCTAACTTTGAGGGCTGACTCTGTAATTACCGCGATGCGCACAGAGTACTGTGAAGGACGCTGATTATTGTTTTTTTGTCTGGGGACACTGAGGAGGAGAGAAGGGAAGGCATATTACCAGTGAAAATAGTCCCTACCCTATATTTTTCACCATGATACATACAGAAGAAAACAACAGCTGTGTCTTGCAGACTCCTCAGTGTAACTGAGAGGTTAAACACATCCATCTTGGCCGGACCAGGCCAGGTACTAGCCTGGGTGTTTGCTACTGAATGAGAGATGAAACCGCTGTGGGTTTCTGCCCTGACCCATATCCAGGTGTCCCCCCCCGGATGAACTTACTGCCAGGATGACCTGCAGAGAGCTCTGGGCCACCTCCATGTACTGGTACTCCAGCAGGCAGCCGGAGATGCTGATGTAGCGGTGGTCTTCGGGGGCCCAGGACGGCGGTGGGGTCACAGGGGTCACCCGACAGCCCGGCCCGTTCTCCATCCACCAGGACCGGTGCATGGAGATGTTAAAGGTCATGATCAAGTCGGTGTCCTGCAGAGGGAGACGTGAGGAGACTGCGATCAGAGACGAGACCCTCCCCGCTGACCCACACGTGACCTAACAGCCGAGTCTGGGCCACCGCCAGACTGAAGCGCGCGGGCGTCACAGCAGTTAGGCTGCATGGCTGCAAGAACGTCACGTCTCTGCACTATGCTAATGACCTAGGACAGCGGTTTAGTGCTTAGGAATATTCTAATTAAAGTAAAACACATCTACTGGCATGGATGGTCAGACAGACCACAGAAAATTCTTCTGTCCTCTTTTTCTAATCCAGGTAAACCGACAGAGAGGAAAAAAAAAACTGTACTTGAGATTATTTAATCGCCATGTACCTGTTAAAAGTGAATTCCATTTGCAGTAATTCAGATTTAAATTAAAATTTATTTACATGGTGCATTTTCACAATATCACATTTACTCAAAGTGCTTTACATTACCCCTACCAAAAGCTCCCAGAGAGCAAGCCAGAGGTGACAGTGGCGAGGAAAACTCCTTAGAAGGAAGAAACACTGCGAGGAATCAGACTCCAGGGACCGGCAGAGGAAGCCCTAACCCTAACCAGACCCAAAGGGGGAGCCCCTCCTCCCAGGGCCGGCAGAGGAAGCCCTAACCCTAACCAGACCCAAAGGGGGAGCCCCTCCTCCCGGGGCCGGCAGAGGAAGCCC
>JAODKN010000041.1:29714947-29726554 GCA_026774425.1 Petrocephalus zakoni | reverse complement strand
GGTTCTGCCTGTGCAGAGCTTACATGTCCTTCCTGTGTCTGTGGTGGTTTGTATCTCGTCTCTGGTTCTGTCTGTGCAGAGCTTACATGTCCTTCCTGTGTCTGTGGTGGTTTGTATCTCGTCTCTGGTTCTGTCTGTACAGAGCTTACATGTCCTTCCTTGTCTGTGGTGGTTTGTATCTCGTCTCTGGTTCTGTCTGTACAGAGCTTACATGTTCTTTCTGTGTCTGTGGTGGTTTGTATCTCGTCTCTGGTTCTGTCTGTACAGAGCTTACATGTTCTTTCTGTGTCTCTGGTGGGTCTCTTGTTTCTTGTCTATGGACAGCCATGGACAGGATTATAAAGAATCGTTGATGATAAATTATTCACGTCGAGTAGATTTTTTGCTGGGATCTGGGCAACAACCCAGAACTTCCCCCAGACCCATATGATGCACGTATATGTATCAGAAGGACGCCTCCTTGCATGGAAACTGTGTGTAAGGTACAGCACTGAGTCGTGCTCGATACTTTGATACTAACAGAGTGATTTCAAATTTCAGATTTTCTTTTCTCCTAAATGAGATTCATTTTTAATTGCAGTTTGTAACATTTGCATGAATGCCTGTATAATGTCATGACACAGTAATAACAGCTTTGTGAGTTTTTTTTTTACCCTTAAGTAATGTGACTTCCAATTTGCAGTTCATAAGATTAACATAAATGTCTGTGCAATGCCATGACCATTGGCTGCTTTGGACTTTCATGTTGTCCATCATTTTGGTCTAATAATCTATTATTAGCCATAATTTTCATTTTCATTTTTAATGAGACATATTTGATTGGATTTCATTTTCATTTTTTCATAATTTATTTACAGAACGTACTTATAGATTATGCATTTATAAATGCGTGGAGAGAAAAGATGAACGAAATCCACCATGTGGTAATTTTTCCTGTCAACACCGAACAAGGCAGAATGATTTTCATATTCTCATATTTTTCCTTAGCTGCCGCTAGCTGATAAATGTTAAGGAACCCGGTTCCTGGTTCTGAGTTCCTGAGCCATCTAGATCTGGATCCTCTGTGGTTCCTGGCTACTTTCGTGTGTCGTTTTCCCGCCACACAACAGGAACTGGGACCTTTATGCTAAATAAGTAAATAATCTTGCAGGTTAAACTTCACACGTAACATTTCATACGAAACTATACTGCCAGCCCAAAACAATGGAGGATGATGTGTTAGTTATATGTTCCTTATTGGGAGTATTGATCGGAATCAAAATGGGACACAACCTTTTATTTATATGACCGGCAACATTTTTAAAATTCATTATTAAATCAGGCCAGCCGATCGATCTTCTGTTTCCACAGAAGAAAAAACAGTGTAACGTTATTCTGCCAATAAACACTGGCAGGTTTCACCCCCGGCACCTGAGATATTAGACAGAAGTGTATTGGTTATATTTTCCGATGCAGAAATATGTATTTTCAAGCAAAAACGTATTCATTAATGTATTAAATTTAACTGAAGCACAAAAATAATTACCTCTGCTAAAATTCAGCAATTGCATTACATTTTATTTGAGTTTTATTTCATTGCTGACAGTATGAACCCAAGATATTTCATGTTTTGTCTGGTCAACTTCATTTAATTTGTTAATATACGTCCATTCCTGAATTTTAGACCTGCAACACATTCCAAAAAACAGTTGTGACAGAGGCAATTTTGTGATTTCAAAGAGGTGATTGTAATCACAATTTGGTACAAAAGCAGTATCCACAGAAGGCTGAGCCTTTGAGGAGCAATGACGGGCAGAGGATCTTCAGTCTGTCAACAAATGAGTGAGAAAATTATTGAAATGTTCAAAAACAATGTTCCTCAAAGAAAGATTGGAAGGGATTTGCATATTTCTCCCTCTACAGTGCATAATATCATTAAAAGATTCAAGGAATTTCAGTGCGTGCAAGGCGCAAGCCTAAGCTGAACAGCACGACCTCGGATCCCTCAGAAGGCACTGCATCAAGACCCGGCATTCATCCATAGCTGGTATAACCGCATGGGCAAGGGATTACTCTAGCAGACCTTTGTCAAGTGTTACAATACCGGTTACATCCACAAATGCCGCTTGAAATTACTGTGAAAAAAGAAGTCTTATGTTAACCATGTCCAGACCCGGTGTCGACTTCTCTGGGCGCCGAAGCATCTGGGATGGACCATCGCACAGTGGAAATGTCCCTGATGCTCAAACAAGTCAGGATTCCAGATTTTTTGGAAGAAATGGACACTGTGTGCTCCGGACCAAAGATGAAAAGGACCTTCCAGACTGTTATCAGCAGCAAGTCCAAAAGCCAGGGTCTGTCACGGTCTGGGGCTGTGTCAGTGCCCTTGGCAAAGGTCATTTATACTTCTGTGATGTCAGCATTAATGCAGAGAAGTACATTGAGATTTTAGAGAAACATATGCTGCCTTCAGGACAATTTTTTTCCTGAAAAAATCATGATGTCCATGCATTTTTTAACAAGACAGTGCAAACTCCCATTCTGCACGTATTACAAAGGCTTAGCTGCAGAGAAGAGGGTGTGAGTACTGGACTGGCCCGCTTGCAGTCCTGACCTGTCCCCAATAGAGAATGTGCAGAGAATTTTAAAATGTAAAACACAACTATGGCAACCCTGTACTGCTGCACACCTTAAGACATGTTTGCAAGAAGACAAAATAACACCTGAACACTTTATCCCTTGGTGTCCTCCGTGTGTAAGAGTGTTGTGAGACTGAATTGTAACATTACAAAGCGGAGAAATCTTTTTTTTTTTGGAATGTGTTGCAAACTTGAAAGAGAGTATTTCAGGATGTACAGTATATTAACAAATGAAATGAAGTTGACCAGACAAAACATGAAGCATGAAATACTGTCTGCAATGACATAAAAGTCAAAAGTAAATTTCAGGATCACTGCAGTGATTTTATTTTATTTTTTTTGCATTTTCCATACTGTCCCAACTTTTTCTGACTTGGGTTGTAATATATACATCACACACACACACATATGGACACACAACCTGCATCCTCTCCTACTGTATGTCTGCACAGCTGCTTATCTAGTGCAGGCCCACGATGAACCCAAGGCAGGGGACACATCCTGGACAGGGCAGCCATCTATCATCATGGGCTACACACAGTGTAATCCAGCCCGCTGGGGAGCTTCCAGAGGTGGTGCAGTTCTGCTCCATCGCCAGCATCTGCCCAAGGCTCCTTCTCAGGCCAGTGGTGGCTTAGCATGGAGTTCAGCATCCCAGCTTGGCTGTAATCCTGTTACGAGCCGCGGTGCTGAGTCCAGGTTTCACGCCAGGTGTGGCCCCTTATTGGTCGGCTTTGATTTTCAGGTCATGTGCTCTGAGAGTCTCATTCCTATGGCCACACTCTGTGTCGGCTGCTGAACGTGAACCTGCTTCCTGTTCTGCTGGGCATATTACATCACACACTACTAACCAGAGGCTATGACTTGCGTGGTGCTGGAAAAAAAAATGTGAGACGCTCGACCATTTCTGCTGTTTTGAGAATATCTTTGAAAATATGGTGAGTTTCAGCCGCACATGCAGGTTGGCATCAAGGGTGTGGGACGAGTGGGCAGAGTAATGTCACAGTTGGGTCCCTGATTAAGGTCCATAACCCCCAATTGCTTCAAAGACTGCCTGACCCTGCTTTTTAAAAAACAAAAAAAAAAAATGTACATTACTTTGAATAAAAGTGTCTGCTAAATAAATAAATATTTCCTGACATAAATAAATATTATTTAAAGATACCTTGTATTGATCCCCGTGGATAAGTTCTCTTTTCACCTCCAATTTGCTCCAATTAGCAGGCTTGGCCAGGAAGGGCAGCCACCCGGGAGCTGGAGGTCAAGGGCCCCCATAGTTGGGCTTGAACCGGCAACCCTCCCCCAGACCACAGAGGTCTGACCCACCAAGACACCCCATTATAGCATGCAAATGTTTATACAGAATGTCCTTGACTTACATCTGGCTTCTGACCGATGGCTCATACGTGGAAATGGACGTTTGTCAGAATAATGACTTGAGACTGGGAGACTGGGTGAGGCTGGGATGGCCGCACTGCCATACAATATAACATGCCATATAATATATCCTGTAACACCCAGCCCCATCCTTCTGCCTGATCCTGCCATTTCCTCCGCCAAGCCACGCCTGGTGCTCCTTTGCCTTACCTTGTGTTCCTGCCCTCGCGATAACCATTCACAGCTGCCTCTTGTTTGCCCCTTTCTTAGTCACATACTTAAGTGCTCTCCAGATTTGAGTTTACCAGGTCAGACATTGTTGCTTGTTTGCTCTCCCTATCCTGTTCCCCCTGCCAAATAAAGTCCCCTGCGGGGGATTTCCTGCACTGCAGCCTGCGTTTGGGTCGTCCAACAGCTGTCGTACTGCACACAGCGCGCATGAGGTAGCATGGCACTGCTGGCCATACGGCTGCCCAAAATTTATATTCACATACTTATTATTATTTTTTTAACTGTGAGAGTCATAGTAAGTGTCACGTCGGGAGCGGACAAGGGAACAGGCAAACTCGGGAATGTGGAAATCTCCCGGTCGGGAGAACGGTAACAGAGAACGCAAGCACGGGACATTAATGACAGGACTCTGGAAACAGACTTGAACGTGGACTGAAAAACACAGCACTAATAACAATCGACGAAAGACAGCTGGCGAACGCAGGGATTCCACACGAGGGCAACGAGGGGGCGTGGCACACAGGAGGGTCAGACAGAAGGGCATGACAGTACGTCACATTGCGATTTGTAAGATGGGGACAAAATGTATATAATAAAAAAAGACAAAAACACAAAGTATATAATGATTAATCATAACATTAAAAGTGAAAATCAAGCTGCTTGCGGACATTGTTACACTAGGGATAACAGCCCTACAGAAGCTGGAGAGAGAAAGTCCATCACAGCCAGTGCAGAGAGATTCCCCAGATCAATAGCACCACCGAGGCCCATTTCACAGTTGTGTGGGTCAAGTGGCTGCTCTCTGATAATGAGACAGTTTGGTTCTGGATGGATGTGGGAAGATGTGGGCAGTGAACAGAGACCTGAAAGACTCCTCCATTTGAATCACATGCTACACCTGTGCTCACGAGGCACTATACATATTTATCACCATCAACAAAACCCCAGAGGTCCACAACAATTATCAAAATCATGTTTCAGCTACAGTCTTCCTGCATCTTAGCTGTTGTTTATATTATGCTAATGAAAAACATAATACATCAGCATTGCCTGGAAACATACAGTACATTGACCAGACTGTTTGTTAACAATTATTATTGATGGTCTGTCAGAGGCAGAATCTTTAATTAAAAATGTGAAATTTGTGGTGTAAATTCCTGGAGGGTCTCTGAACAGGTGTTCAACCTGGACATCTCGCTAAATGCTGAAAAGCTCAGCTGTGCAAATGGGTAAATTAGCATAAACAGTCTTACTTTAATTTACTGTGATTATTATTAGTATTCTAGTAAGTGCCTAAAAAGGTGTTAATATTCTTTCTTAAAGTATTTGAAATAATAAGAATCACACTGTTATCCTAAAACCCTGTCCTGGAAATTAAATTCGAAGATGGATTATTATTATTATGGTATTATGCTAACTGTTGCGAACTGTACACATTGCAGTGAAAAACAGCCATCAGTGCACTGCCTTAGAACAAGCAGTGGACCATCAGAAGATCAGAAGCGGGCAGCTTCGTTTGCTTTAGTCTCAGATCGGGTGAAGCTGGCAATCAGCGGCAACAAGTGGTTCAAGAGCGAGCGAGCAAGAGAGAGACACACCGAGCCATCACCTGAGATAAGGTTCCACTAAGATGAGAGGCTGCCAGTCAGTGCCAGGGTGCCAACACTGAGCGGTCACACTGATACCGGGAGCAAGGGAAGGGTGCCTGGGCCTCACTTCTCAGGAGGAAGACCTGCTGCTCTCTGGCAGGACCAGATATTAAAGTTGTAACTTTATTATGGGAATATGCAGCATGACAACAAAGCAGTAGGCTGAAACGGAAGGTGACATTTACCACAAAGTCATCCCAGAGGTGCCGTGTTAATCTTCTTGACATGTTCTTAAATCGCTAATTTGTTCACAAATACCTTTTTATAATGAAGAATCCCATTGTGTTCGTTGAAAGTCTCAGCATAGGTAAATGGCCCAACAATCCCTATAAAAGGGCCATGTGCACCAGTAATGGGAAGATTTAGCGATTCACATTGGGGCACTGGTGTAAAAGCTCATGATGCAACTGCCCCGATTAAAAAAGTCTGCACTGCTACAATTTGGGATTAACTTTGGATGCACAGTTTCTAACACTGATGGATTTGTAAAATCGGATTTGTTATTAATATCAATTACGAGTAGAGGCCCTATGCCTTTATTATTTTAAAATACTTGAAGTAAAAATGGCACTTTTTAGTTCGTTTATGATTTGCTTTCAGCTTTAGAACCAGATAATCTGTACCATATTGAGTTGCATAGCATCATATTCTTTTGCACCACATCGTGTCAAATCACACTGCATCACATTAAGGGTGAATCATATTGTGTCGCATTAGTCGTAGCTACATATGTATCTTCAGTGGATCGGATTGTTGCCAGTGCATCGAGATGTGTATCGCATTGGCCTCAGGGAGGAAGATGCACATCCCTAGTGTGCAAAAACAGAAATCACACACAGAAACTACGAGGAAAAGTTAAGAGAAAGGTCAGCTATGCCCAAATGAAAATCTAGTGATGGTTGGGCACCGGATTCCAGTTGAAAGAAAGGCTTAATTAGTTCTGCTGTTAGGAAGGGACAGTAAACAAGCAGCCATATTAAGTGTTGAATATAAAATAACACAAAAAAAGATGCATGGTATGCTATTACTCGTTCAGCAATAATTATTAAAATAGATATTGATTAATAATAATAATTGTCACACAATTTTTTAAATATTAATTATAATTTAAAAATTTATAATTCAACAGTTATTTAAATAATAATCCTTTAACAGTTATTGAAATTATTAGAACATTTTAAAAATTATAAATGCAATATAATACAATAATAATATAAATACAACTGTAGAATTGAAGAGAACATGAAATGTTACTTTTTTCACAAACTTGTTCTTAAGTGTGCTTTACCTAGGAACAAACCCCTCATAAGCAAACATTGACGAATGTCAGAAACTTCATGAAAACTGCGTAAGTGGGTTTTGAGAAGAAATTTCTCAGTTAGTGAATGAGGCCCATTCATGAGTTAGCTTTCAAAGGGCCTTACACCAGGTCACCTAATAGCACCGCCACATAATGAGAATCGCAGGAATCCAAATGGAGCACGCGGTTGGCTTCTTGAAGCTTCCTGGTGACACCCTGGCTATTAAAGACCAGCTAGCACAAGGCACTGTGATACCCAAACACAGCTGCACAAACAGCAGATGAGCACCCTGGTTACCCTCTTTCACATTTTTAATAACCCCTTACCCAGCCAAGGGAGCAAACGGCCGACGTTTTTCGCAAAGAGGCGGAAGGTCTCCCCAGGGAAGTTCGTTAGTGCACATCGTGCCTTTCTGTTGCTCGGTAACCACCAGCTCAGGATGTCCTGCACTCTGAAATCGGGAATCCTTCATTACACTCATGCTTACGACAGATACACTCTTCGACTACGTTTCTGAAAACCAGTCAGTCACAAATTGGACTGGGTCCATGTCGCTCTGGCAATAAAACCATATAAAGTGGGATAAAAAAATAAAATCCCACTTAATATTAAATACTGTCTGACTGTCAGCCTGTCTGACAGCCTGTCAAGTCCAGCAATCTACATCAGAAGGTTTACAGTGATCTTCTGTCAGAAAAAAATAAACATAAATTATTTAAATAATTAAATAAAACTGTATCCAAGAGGTTGCTTTTGAACAAAAGCTGGGGAGTGATTTAGGACAGTTTTGTGGGAGATCTTGCAGCACATGGCTGCTTCCACCAGATGCAGAGATATGTCTTTCTGTGTAACCATGGCTTTGGTTACAATGACCAACATTTCAGGTTGCCCCAACATCTCCAATGTATCCAAGTAGGAGATGATATTGAAGGGTGGAGGTGAGGTGGGTTCGAGCTCCATCTCTCTCTGAGTGTGGAGATTGCATGCTCCACTCACATCACGGATGATTCCTCATATAGTGCAAGAGACATACATTTAGGCTAGTTGGCGTCTCTAAATTATCATTAGTATGAATGTGCTCTATGATGGAGAGGAAGCCTTTCCATGGTGTCCCCTGCTGTGCCATCAGCTTCCTGAAAAGTTTCAGGCCCATTGTGATCCTGGTTATATACTACTGTCCCACCATTGCTACAACCTACCAGAACCCCATTTATTTATAATGGGATCTATTTTCCACACATAACGCCAACCTGGACCGATAGACACCCAAAATCTGTCATTGTATTTAGTATCCTGAGGAAGTCATCATTTCCGTTGAACTGCTTCTATTTTGCTTTTCGGACTAAATGAATCCACTTTCATTGCTTGTGTTTACAGCAGTGTCATCACAAAACAATTCACTTGGAACATTCTTCGCAAACTTAAAAAAGAAGGCATTAATAAAAATCACAGGGACTCTCCAGGTAGCCCTGGAGTTAAGTTTCCCCACCATTTGCAGAAGTTTCCTGAAGATACTTTAGTTTTTTCCCCTTATCCAAAAACTCCATGAAGCAGTGTGTCATTGTGTATACCCAACACCAGGGGGCGGTGTGTGGCTCAGCAGGTTAAGATGCTTTGCCTGTGATCAAAAGATCACCAGTTCAAACCCCCTGAGCAAGGCCCTCGAGAACAAACGCTTTACTCCCTGACAGGAGCAAGCAGTCAGGGAACCCAGAACGGAGAACAAAAGAACATTCTTACAGAGTCCGTAAGAGTCTCAAACAACATTCGGCTATTTTCTTATTGCAGTTGGTGAGCAGTTTATCTCACACAGAGCATGGCTGAGGGTCTTTCAAGGACGTTGCTACATAAAAGCGAACGTTACTCACAAAAGAAAAAGTTTGAGCAAAACACACTGACAGAAACTCACCAGCTGAGATTCACCTTTAAGAATCTGGCTTCTGCAATGGCGTGCTTTTCCTGATCCCAAGCAGATTTGAAGACTACCTCCTCTCGAAATAACTTTCAGGTGTTCTTGAAGTAATGGAATTAATCATTCTTTTTTAGGTCATTGAAAAGTACTAAAATGCTGCCGTTTTCTTCTTTAAGTAGCTTGTTACCGGCGTGGCGCATTGTGGCGGAAATGATCTTTTGACTGCCACAGAGGGTGGGCTTATTGTGAGATATCAATCACAGGCTAGTTAGCTCCATTCCCCATTGGTTACCCAGTCTGTACCTGACAGCATATGGTAACCTTACAGGTCTCAAAGCCTCATTTCACATCACTGCAAAAGGGGCCCACTGAAGCAAGTGAAATTAAAACATACAGACATAAATGCATAAGGTTGTAATGACCTTTCCTCTTAAATTGTTTCAAATAGGTGTATAGAAGAGCGTTTCACACAATAATGGCGAATTTTCTCACAAGGAATAATTTAGATTTTGGATATGCAGGGTATGAGTATCAAATGTGTTTGGGGGGGTGGGGGGTTCAGGGCTGATTTGGTCCCACCAATGATGAGACCAAGTTAGATCTATGCTCCTGATCATTGTACAGCACAGGATCATGGTGATAGGAGAGATTTGCGTTATAAAACTCTCCATCTGCTGTCTTGCAATACTTGCTACCATTTTTAATTAATAATGGACATATGCAGGCAATTTAATGGACAGATGCAGGCAATTTAGAACAATTAAAGAAGCATTCCTTATGGATAAGTTAAGACCAGGTAAGTTACGGCCTAGTCAGTGGTATTTAGGGAAGTAGCCTGACATTAAAGATGCATTAATGATATTTAACAGAGGCTGACAAATGAGGCCTTGCTCAGCCTTGGGTGCTGCTGGCCGGTTTGACAGACTAGCGATTTACAGGAGGTAATTGATTTCCCGAGTCTGTCCACCTCGGTAGGGGGGTGTAAGCTGAAGCGTCACATAGCTAAGAGCGATTTCCTGTTTGCTGCTATAACGGGGGGCTCTTTGTTTTGTCAAAAGGAATTAAATTTCCCCCCGAAACACAGAGCAATCCTGACAACAGTCCAATGGTTGTGCGGAAAAGAGATTGTAAAATCACAAATAATTATCGGTGCAAAGCGGGTCCCAAACTGACAGGAAACCATTTATGCCATCACTGCCTTAGGACAGCAAACTTCAGGGTATTCAGTGCAGTTTGTGGACAGCTGCTGTTTCGCCTGCCTGAGAATCCTTCTTAGGAGATGTGAGTTAAGTATTTAAGCAGGCTGAAACCATTCAGAAGTGTGCCTGTGCAGCAGGGGGAAAAACTCTTCCAGTTTTTTTTACTTTTATAAATGCAGGTAATGAAGTAAAATGTAAAGTCCACAGAGTATAAGCTACATAGTAAAATGAAGTTCATTAATGAAGATATATCTGCCGCAGAGAAGATTGTTATGGCATTTTCTATAAGCAGAATCTCCCAGAACATTCTCTCAGGGGGAACTGTGACACCAGATCTCATAATTAAACTACATGCTTCAGACTGGTAGCGTACTGGGAGACCACTGGACTCTGTGGAAATGTTTACATACGTTTTTGACTACACTACACAGGGTAATTGTCGGGTGAAATGCCTCTGAATTCTGTATATACATATTTAAGTGAATCAGTAGTTCCCAAAAACTAGATAAATTTAATTCAGTCCGTAAGCTTATGAAAATAAACAGTAGGGACCTATTTGAAGAGGCACTCATTTCACTTAACTGTTTTGAAGAGTAAGATAAACTATGTACCTGCTTCAGAATTACACAAAGCTTCATCATAGCAACACACGCAAAACCACTACTGTCGATTAAATTAAAGGCATAGACCAATGTTTGTGTTTATCTGGAATCATGTAAAATGTTCTTTCAAGGTTCTGAAAACAGCTTGCCCTGTTCGAATGCTTTGAAGGGCCTAATACGTGCAGATACATTAAGGAAGGAGATTCAGTTTGGGAGAACTGATGATCCCCAAAAGGTCTGCAGAATCTTTCAGATAAAAAGAGTTATACAAACAAAGGATGGTGTTGGAAAAGGCTGATGGAGTTCTAGTCCAGACTTAGCTTGAAAAATCATGGAGACAAAGTGTGAAGATGGTGTTCCAAGCCAGAGCTGGCCCAGGAGACAAGAAGGTCCAGAATAAATGTCCATCCAGGTCTGCTTCAAAAACCATAAAAATTAAAGGTCTCAAGCTGGAAAGCCCACAGTCCAAACTGACGACTCTTTGGTGGACTGATGATCAACTCAAGGCAGGCAAGGCACAACATACTGAGAGTTTCACCTTGAGACTATAACATGAGCACGGCTCACCGTCCAAGGAGCCAAAACAAAGTGAGGTGTTGGGGGGGGGGGGGGGGGGGGGGGGGCCAAAATTGGGGGGGTTGATGGGGGGGGGCCACCGGGCACAGGAACTGACCCAAAATGGGGTTATTGGGTTGGGTTTGGAGCGCCCAGGGCCCCG
>JAODKN010000041.1:29702426-29714852 GCA_026774425.1 Petrocephalus zakoni | reverse complement strand
CCCCCCCCCCCCCCCCCCCCCCCCCCCCCCCCCCCCCCCCCCCCCCCCCCCCCCCCCCCCCCCCCCCCCCCGCCATCATTAGAGGTGTTGCTGGCTGGGGTGCCACAGGGAACAGATCAGAACCCAAAGAGGAGTTAGAGCTTTGCTTTGGCAGCTCCCAGTGCCCTCTGTGTTTCAAGCAATCTCCTGACCCCTCAGTCACCCCCCCATACTGGCTTTTCATGTTGGAAAGAAACGTAAAATCTCTCCACTCATGGATAAAAGCAAAAACATTCTCACTCTGAAGCTTGGGTACAATTACTTGGCATCGTGGCCCCTCAAGTCTTTCTGCCAGGCCATACAAGATTGTTACAGGAGAAATAATTTGTCCCTCAGCAATGCAAACGCATGTGTCCCGGGTGTGACAATCCCTACCCTCAGGGGGCACTGCGTCAGCTGGGAACCTGTCATTACAGTGGATTTTTAATTAACTTTTTTTGTCTTCACTTTTCTTTTAAAACCCATTTGAGCTTATTTTCAGTGTGGTGTTATTGTATTTTATTTCAAAAACAGATTTCCGTTTAGTTTTTATATAGTTTCACTTTAAGCTGTAATATTTTTATTTCTAGTCACAGACTGAAAGATGTAGGGCTGTTTTATGTCTGATCCTTAGAGAATCCTACATAAATACGCAGTGCACATTATATACCAATGTCCTCAAAACGAGAGATCGTGTTCCAGGTATTATTAACGGTAATTAAAGACAAATCATTATTATAGCTAAATAGTACTAAAGTAAATATGGTATTTGCCATCTGTTTATTTCAGTTATTTTCATAAGCAGTATTTATAGTTTTTTAGTTGTAGTTTGTATTTCATTTTACTACCTTATTTTATTTTAGTTAACAAAAACGTTTTCTTATAGTGTTAGTTCTCGTTAACGATAAAAATCCTGCTGGGAACCCAGTTGAAATAGGGCCAATGCATCACTGACTCGTCAGGACATGGAGATTACTGTAGCCTCTCCATAAAAAAGAGGAAAATATACGAGGGATGATGGAATAAGGCGGGGGGGGGGCTGGGGATAGAAATTATTCTCAGACAGCACAATAAAAAGACAGGGAAGATTAATGCGGCGTAACAACAGAGGCCTACAGTAAATTCCAGCGATCCGACACACCTAAATGCAATTGGATCTCATTAAGCTATAGATCATTCCATTGGCATGACATCAAGGGATGGCCATGCTTTCATTAGTGGAGCTACAGGTAACCATACCTCTGTGGATAAATACCTGTGGGGCCATTAAAATGCAGAATGGGGCCGCACAGGTTGGACATAGGGTGGTGAGGATAGCCTGGGTTGGGCAGCAGGACTTGGTATGCAGGGGTGGAAGCGTCACCGTTCTCCAGGAGCGTCACCCCTGCCCTGACGGCCCGCAATCACATCTTGATTTGGGAATGGCAGAAGGAGCCAGACCCATAATTAGAGACGAAGCGGCTTCGCAATGGCAGGAGTGGCCAAGGCCTCTGCCAGAGGAGGGCTGTGAAATCTGTCATTTATTCTGGTGAATGCACGATGCACAGTATAGTAAGTGTTTCGGCAGACACGCCTAGTCTGCCTCTGTGTTCCTGCATTCTGCTTGCTGTCACTATCACCGGCCGCAGCAGTGGCCCCTCCGGGTCCCTCAAACGTGCCGGTCAATTAAACACACATGAGTCCGGCCAAAGTCTGAAAGGGACGACTCCCTGGCGGGGGATTTTCGGGATGTGACCAGGTGGTGCTCCAAAGAGATGGAGGGGTATGACATGTAACCAAGGGCCGCCGGATTACAGAACTACATCAGCAGCACATTAAATAATGGGTCTTTCCAGTCAGATGCTTGGTCCACTTCGTAACATGATGTCGGGAGAGGAGTCAGTGGGTCACCAGCCCTCCTCCATATAAGTGCCAGTAGTTCATTAACTGGTTTCCCTTGAGTGG
The DNA here is from genome assembly GCA_026774425.1 of Petrocephalus zakoni. Lineage (NCBI taxonomy): Eukaryota > Metazoa > Chordata > Actinopteri > Osteoglossiformes > Mormyridae > Petrocephalus > Petrocephalus zakoni. Next base: position 29,712,890 of record JAODKN010000041.1, on the reverse strand, counting down.
AGGCGGAGGGCAATCACCATACCCCTTCACTGTGTAGTAGTGGTCAATCAAATGATGTCTTTCACTGACTGGAAACAGTGGGAGAGACCAGGTAGCTGTGCTTTACTGGTCTTGTGGGTGAATACAATCTGAATAGAATCAGAAAAAAAATGGTAAATCTGGAAGGATTTTTTTTTTTTTTCCCCACTCAGCTGTCAAGAGATGAAATAAGCATTATCATTCCAGCCCAGGCAAGAGCCGATGAAACCCTTCAGATTAAATAGCCCACAATTTAGCCAGAACTCCACCTGGATGAATTTAGCCAGAATTCCATCTAAATTTAACAATGATACAAACAAATCTCACTCGCGAGACTAAATGCCAAACTGAACACAATCAAACTGTAATAAATAGTAAAATATAAAGAAGCCTTCAAAGTTTAATATGATTCTTTTCTCCAAAACATTTTTCACAATGATCACTTCATTCACCTATTTCATGAAAATCATTAAAAAAAAAAAAGTTTGTAAACCTTCACATGGACAGAGATAAAAACGAAACAAATTTATGATGAGAAAAATAATAATAATAATACTTATAAAAAAAAACACCAAAATCACACGTTCTCCCAACACAGATCGGAGCATAGACGCGCTGGTTTCCCCAGTCCGGGTTGGTCCGTCTGCATCCTGCGAGCGCCGGGCTCCTCTAGAGCGTCACATCTGGGCCCATCCGGGCTCCGTCTTTAGCGCTGCATTTCCCTGGCGGTCCAGAGGACCCAAGCTGGCCACTGATGACGGGTCGCCCTCCTCCTCCTACTTCACACGCTCGCACCTTCCCTTCCAGTCTAGAGCTCTTCAAAGAAAGCCACCCTGGACTTGGTGCTCTGAAGAGTCAGCTGTGGAAATATCGGGAGACAGAACAACAAGTCTAAGACGAGCCTGGCACACTGACCCGGCGAGGATCACTGTAAAACCAGGTTGTTCAACCCAGCCTCTCTCTGAAGGTTAACACAGGATATGCCCAGAGTTAAAATTCACCAGTCACTGAAATATCAATCCATTTTCTGCATGTAACTGAGGAGCCAGTCAGCTGGAGCAAGGGAGGGCTCACCCAACACCTCACGCAAATTAACCAACGACTGTTTAAGACAGTCTACGGCAATACAGGAGGGCCACAGGGAAGCCTGCCACAGACTTTCATCTTTTGTTTCAACCACAAGTGCGCTCCCCAACCCCGACCCAAAGGGTCTCCTATAAATTCAGAGAGCTCTCAATCTGAACTGGGACTCCGAATGAGCCTGAAATGGAGTAGTTTTAAGGAAATTCAGCTTTAAGGGCAAGAAACACTATAAGAGTCTCCATGAAGACCCTCTGGTGAGAATGTAATTTTCTGATAACCGTGAGCGATCACACGTGTTGCCCTCGTGTGGGCGGCTTCCTCCCGACGTCTGTGTGTGGCAGAGCTCGCGCTCCGTGCGAGTGCCTGACCGCCGTTGCGGAGTCAGAACACGCTCTTCTTTTAAATTAGCGTGCAGGTACGCGCAATCCGGGGGCCTCCTTTAAGACCTTAAGAGGGCTTTCTGCCATCTGGGTAACGAGGACGAAAGAGCCATCTGCCGCTAAGCGCCTGAGGGGGAGAGGGGCGGCAGTGTGGCGGGGGGGGGAGGGGGTCAGTTATCTTGGGGAAACAGTGGCCAGGAGTGGGTCGGGCTGCTCAAGCGCCAGGGAACTCCAGCTCAGACCATTAATCTTCCTGAGGGCCAAGAGGACACGTAGCCTGCTCGCTGTGGGCCCCGCTACACCCTTCTGGGCTGTGGAGAGGAAAAGGAGCCAAAGATGAGGGCTTGTCGGGACAGTGCAGTAGCAACGGCCCCGACCATCAATGTCCACTCCACCGTGAAGTGAGACGCATTTACTAGATGCATGAACATAATAGATCCCTTTAGCTCGTTAGCAAACTGTGCTAGTCAGACTCATTAGAGCTACGCTAACAGGCACGTTTCACATCCACATGACTACTACCTGGCTTTACGGCGCAACCTTTTGTGATCGTCTGCATCACGTAAAAACAACCAAGTGATGATGCTGGGACAGTCCCCGTGTGAAAATCAGCCAGCATTCATTTCTGTGTCCTTTCAATAAAGCGAGTCACGCCCGTCTCAACTGAAGATATTTAAGGCAGAAAGTACGAAAATATGCATCTGCTTGCGTTGTGGATTCTGCCGCTCTGGTAACAAATCTGAAAAAAATAATGAAATCTTCCCCATGCGCTTGTGTCCCCTGAAGACACTTATTAAAAAAAAAAAAACAAACATTCTGATTATTAATGCAATTTCAGCCTCCGTCGTTAAAATGAATGTCAGTGGGAACTCGCCACAAATGTGTGTTTAATGTGTGTTTAATGTGTTTAAAATGTGTGTCGGTTTAATTACACGGCAAACATTGGAGATTCAGTTATTATTTAGGATATGAGCATTATATCAGCAAAGATGATAAGAGTACATTATTAAGTTTGTCTTCTGTGGTCAGGAAATCAATAGTCGTCAACTTTCTGCCAATTTCCCTCCCTTCTCCTGCAACATTAGCCAGCAGAGTGTGGCACTGTGACGGCACTCAGATTGGTGTGGTAACCAGCGAGATGGCCGCCACCTGACCCGGGCTTCAGAACCGCGACACCTTCTGGGTCGGCACGGTGCTTATGGTCACGCCTGGAGCTTCCCAGCCACAAAATGCTCATTAAGAGCAGTCATTAAAAAACGGAGAGAGCACAGAGGCTGTAGCCCTGGACTCAGGTTTTCGCTACCCTAAAGCCCACAGGTCAGTGAAGGGTGTCCGAGCGAGGGGGTGGTCGGGGGGGGGCACAGCTTTCAGACCAGAATTACCATAGTCTCCCTGAGCTGCTTTGAAGATCCAATTTAACCCGGTCAAATCTCTACAGAAAGATCTTCCGAGGAATGAATTGATCGGGGGACAGTGGGCACTGATCGCACGCCTCCTATTCCCGAGACCAGAGACCAGCAGCCCGAAAAATCCGACTTAAGGATTCGGGCAGGAGCTCGGGAACATTTTAAGATGCTGATTCCTGGCAAAGACACACATGTTCACAGATTCATCGACCGGCTGATGAGCACTGAAATTACAAACTGGACCATAGAGGAGTGAGCAGATCAATAAGCCAAAAAAAATATATATGGCTACCAGAGTTATCCCCCCCGCAGGTCACAGAGTCAGTTTTGCTTTAGCTGGCACTGTGACGGCACTCAGATTGGTGTGGGGTCACTCACCAGCGACCAGGGCTTCAGAACCATAACATCTTCTGGGTCGGCACGGTGCTTATGGTCACGGCTGTAACTTCCCAGCCACAAGATCATTAAATAAACAGAAAGAGCACAGAGGCTGTAGCCCTGGACAGAGGTTTTCGCTAAGCCCACAGATCAGGAAAGTGTGTCTGGGCGAGGGGAGTGGGGGGGGGGGCACAGCTTTCAGGCCAGAATTACCATCGTCTCCCCGAGCTGCTTTGAAGATCCAATTAAACCCGGTCAAATGTCTACTGAAAGACCTTCTTCATTGGCGTCAAGTCCCGTACTCGGGCACGATTATCGGTCACACTAGATGCGACTAACCGCGCCTGAGCACGCCTCTTCCCGCGGATCGTGCCCGGGCGCGGTACGGAGCGATGGCGGCGCGGACGGCCCAGCAGGACCGCACCCTGAAGCACCTTCTTGAAGCTGCTCTGTTTGCTGTCTCCCCGCTCAGCGTTCTCGTTGTGCAGGATGTCCAGGGGCGTCTCTCGCTCCTTCAGCTTCAGAGACTCGATCTCCGTCTTCAGCTCGTTGAGCTGCTCCTGGAGATGCCGGCTCTTCTCCATGTACTCCACCCTGGAAACACGGGGGTGGCGCTCCGTCAGCAGGCACCAAGGGGGCCCCGAAAGGGGCGGGGGCACAGCCACAGGGGGTTGCTCAGGTGCAAGGGGTCGCCGCTTGTGCAGCACCCCAATTTAAAATTTAGACAGAACTTCTCAGACTCTCTAGTGATACCTACATTTTAAACAGGGAGGTTTAGCTGACCGTTTTGTTGCACTGCAGAGATTACAACCTACAGCAGCTATTCCAGTGATAATTATTACCGAGGGGGGTGAAGTCTAGTACTTACATCAAAGGTTCAACAACAAAATCCCTGTAATGACCCGACACAGTGAGCACCGGCGTAATTTAGCGACCGGAGCAAAGCCGTAACATCAGTCATGCCCTGCCGCGCCTGCGTCCGGAGCCTCGGCCCCCCCCAGACACTCACTTCTCCTTCTCGATTTCCATGGACAGCCGCTTCATGTCGGTGTCCTTGAAGTCGAAAGAGAGGTTCTCAGAGCTGGCAGCCACTCCGGGGACGTCCGAGGGCAGGGTGCTGGAAGGCAGGTGGGCTGGCTATGGCGAGACGGGGAGCTGATTTTCAGAGACCGCCTCCCCCCCCCCAAAAAGGTCTGCAGGCATTCCCGCGTCTGACCTCCCAATGGCATCTCAACGGCCAGCTGAATGCACTAAGCAGTTAGCATCTATATACATTGACTGTTTATAATTCATAATACTGACATTTTTATGGTGAACCTCCTTATAACTCCTGGTCCACTGAGTTAATAAAGACTCACCAGCAATGGCAGATTTTTATATTTCTGGGGAACGTCACATGACTTCAGGTTCTTAAGCAGTTCAAGCTAGATGGTGCTATAGTGTCAGTTTGCTGAATATCAGGCTGATTTATTAGACGTGTCAGTCCTCAGATTTAAATAATCATTTCAAAGGCTGCAAAGCCAGGCGGGGTGCTGTGCGGGGAGGCTGTACCACGTAGGCCGACCGGCTCGTGATCTCCAGCAGCTTCTTCTTGGCCCTCTGCTCTGACTCTCTCGCCTCCTGCAGGTCCTGCTTCAGCTGGTCGGCCTCCTGGGCCCTGCGGGATGCAGACTGAGGGCGTCACATGACCGGGAGAGACGGGCAGCACGGCGCCGGGCTCATTGAGATTCTGCTGCGGTCCTCCCCTGCGCTCCCACCTTCTCTCGGACTCCTCGGCCATCTTCAGCGCCAGCAGCTCCGCCTCCAGCATCTTCTGCTCCAGGAGCCTCTTCTCCTCCTCGCTGCGGATGGCCGTCACTTTGATGCGCTGCATCTCCTGCTCAGCCTCGGCCGCCTTCTGGGCCAGCAGTTTGGCCTCCTCCTCGGCTATCTGGGCTTTCTCTGCCAGCAGGTCGGCCGTCTCCTCGGAGCGCATCTGGGGGGGGGGAGAATGCTGTGATGTGCACGTGCCACGCGCAGCAGGGGATACCCTGCAATCAAGCCCAGGGTCCCATGGGCCTGGCCCAGTACACCGGACCCTGGCTGCGGGTGAGAAGGCCCAGCCCAGCACACCGCACCCTGGCTGCGGGTGAGAAGGGCCGGCGGGTCTCTGGCGCCTCACCAGTGCCTCGTTGGCCATCTGGGCCTCGCTCTGCATCTGCAGTAGCCTCCTCTCCAGCTCGTCCCGGTCCCGTTCTGCCTCCTCGCGGAGGTGCTTCTCCCGGGCCAGCTGCTGCCGCTCCACCTGGGGGGGGGAAAGAGACGAGGGCTGATGTAGGCAGAGCCAGGCAGCTGAGGCCAGAAGAGGAGCCCTGCCCACCCACTCACCCTCTTCTGGGCCTTCTCCTCCCGGGCCTGGGCCTTCATCTGCTGCACCTCCAGAGAGTCCACTCGGCGGCGCCGCATAAACAGGTCGTGGTTCCCGATGCACAGCTGGAGGATCTGCCGGGTCAGACCGGAGGGGCAAGTCAGAACCGAGCAGCATTTCAAGCATTCCAAAAATGCTTTCAAAATTCCTTCAGTGTATTTACAAAAAACAAAATGCAGCAGCAACAAGAACCCACAACCATCCATCAGAGTGCCGATGCCCACTTAGTGCCGATTCACACCGGGGGGGGGGGGGGGGGGGGGGGGGGCAGGGGGGACGGCCAACCCACCCACCCCCCGTGTGGCCCAGGGCGGGGCGCGGGGGAGCGNNNCCCCCCCCCCCCCCCCCCCCCCCCCCCCCCCCCCCCCCCCCCCCCCCCCCCCCCACAAGAGGCCACGGCAGGCACACCCACCAGCTTGTTCACCCTCAGCTTTGACGAGTTGAACTTGAAAACATCCGTCTTCTTGTCCAGGGGCTTGATGGTGAACTAGTGGTGGCCGTGGGGGAGAGGAAGAAGCCTTTGTCATGTTTTACTGAGGAGCCGGGGGGGGAGGGGGCGACGGTGCCGTCGGGAAGTGCCGTACCTCCCTATCGCAGTAGGAGATATTGCGGATCTCGTTCCAGGGGAAGGAGATCTTGGGCGTCAGCTTGTTCTCCGGGTCGTAGATGTGCAGCCCCAGAGCGTCCACCCCAAGCAACAGGTCAGTTCCCTTTTTGTTCTGCAGAAGCAAAGGCAGCCAATCAGGCGGGTGGCCACAGGGTAACAGCCAATCAAACATCGTGCTGTGTAATGCAAGGAACAGGGCTCTGAAAGCCCACAGTGGGTGGGGCTACCACACATGGACAATCAGTTTGGCTGAGATCATTGCTATTGGTTACTATCCAGGTTCTCATTGGTTTAAACAAGGCGCAGAGTGACATAATAATAAGCATAATAATCCTACCTGCTGTGGTTCCATTTCAGCACCGGGAAATGTTACATTTCCCATTTGACATCACATTAATACGCCAAGTTACCTAAACATGTTTCACATTTCGAGGCTGCATGCTTCCTGACTCAGACTTTCAGGAGATTAAAATGAATGCAACTAAAATAAATCATAATTAATGCAGTGACAAACTTGGACAGAGATTAATGGAGCAACGACGCATTAAAAGGGGCATGCCGTTTGCGACAGGGAAGGCAGGGGGCCGTGGGACCTTTGCACAGTGAGCACACTACGCAGAGACCGGCCTTCACCTAGACAGCAGTCCAAGAGAGAACACAGGCATCTCTTACCTTTATGAAGAAATAGCTGATTCCATACATATCCAGGTCCTGAGCTATCTTCAGGTACTCCACCTCCGCCTCATCCCTGAGTGAAGAGCACGGCAAATTGCTATCCTGCAGCAAACCAGGTTTTGCCACTTGTTTCCATTTTCCTGTGATGTTCATCGCATACGCCGCACATAGCAGTTTAGCATATATTTGCATATGTACAAACAAAACGTACTCCAGCAGACATTTGTCTAAAAACAATTTGTCTCCCAATGCACCCGTAACATTCCAACACAAATCCTACAGCTTCAGAACAAGCCTTCTCGGTTCCTGCTTCCTGCTTCCTGCTGCCAGTCCACTGATGTAATACAAACTTATCAATCCTTAGCGTCTCTGCAAACAATTTGTCCGGGAAACACCTCCAGAGAGCGTGCCACTTTCAGAAAGAGCTCTGAAACTCTTTAGAAAGCAACATACCGTAAGCCAAGCACAGATTTAAATATCGTACTGTATATCCACCATTTGTGATGGAGTGAGCTTCAGCCGCGATATTCAACAAGGTAAACCAACTTTTATCCAAGTATTTTACACACCCCCTCCCCTCAAAAAAAAAAAAAAATTAAAATCTTCATCCTTTCCATCACAAGTTCTGCCCCTTAATGGCTCCGCTCATGTGCTAATCTCTGATCATTTCACAGCACCATCCACCAACCGGGTGCAAAAATAATGCTACATTCATATGGATGCATGTTTAAATGAAACCAGAGTTTGATGTTTGATGAGGTACCCAGAGAAGACAGTGAACTGAACTTTGCTCCTCAAGGTTCCAAGCCCAAACCAAAGACGGGTTGTTAAGATCTTCCAAGCTGGAGGTAAAATTTTAAGAAAAAAAAAAAGTTCTGCCGGTCTTTCAGGTCATCCTTGATCAGCCTCACTGTACAGGTCGATGCCTACCTACCACTCCCTGGCCATAGTCTCCAGCTGTCTCCCCTCATGGGATTTGGATCACCTTGTTAACACACACTGGTTCTTTGAGCATTAATTATACCTGAAAAGCTCTGTTAAGCTTAATGATGTGGCAGGGATTAAACCCAGGAGAGGATTACTGATGCTCATTCACCCCAGGGATGTGTGAGGGCCTGTCAGGATATTGGGGGGGGGTGTATCAGTGATGTCACAGAAGGGGCCCCCACCCCACCTGGCATACCTGGTCCTCCCTCTGTGTTCTGCATAACAAGCAGTTATTCTCTCTTCCCACATCTCCGGAGTCATCTGGTACAGATTTAATACCTGTAAGTGGGTGGAAACAAAGGGAGGGGCGGGGGGCACTCAGGGACCATCTGGCTGGCATTAGCGCGACCCAGGCTGCCTCTCCCTTTAGCAGCGGGAATCCCAATCCCAAGCGACCGCCGCAGGGCGTGGAAACTCACCCTCTTGGGCAGAAGCTTTTCCTGAGCGAGAAAGCCTGGCTTGTGAACACCGGGGTCATAGTCACCGTACTGCAAAGAGCACAGGGCGGCGGCCATTAATCTCAGCCTCGCCGCGGTTAGCCAGGGGCCTTCACACGGTGACATCAGCCTCGCCGAAATTCACACGGGTTACATGGACCCCTATCATGTAGACTTCTATCACTTTCTCGTAAGCATGTGTGCCGTACAGGAGCGAGATGCAGGCAGTCGCAGGACAGAGGGCACACGCCGGCCGACTTACAGCTTTTCCCTCATGTTAACTGGACCGCATTCCCCCACATTATAAAACGTTATAACACCACCCGGTATCGACCTGCTGATGATACGGGCAAAGGTAAGGGCTACGTGGACACTCTCAGCACGTCCGCTACGTCTCATACCGGGCCGGGGGGAGCCAGACGCCCTCGCTCAGTCTTCCAGAACAGCTGTCGTCTGAGCCTCCCTGTCAACCCCTTCCGGCCAAAGACGAAAAAAATAACCCAGCACCACAGACTCAGCCTGCCCCCACTCACACCCCCCCCCCATCACTCCCCCTGCCTCTCCTTCATCCTATCTTACAGGCTCCGGCTTCATTCATTACCGAGGTGACAGAAAACAGGGTCTCTCTGAAGCCCCAGGCCAAACTAGCCAATCAGCAGAGGGATTAGCATTAAAGGCCGACCTTCTCATTCTGCCATTCAGCCGTTTCTTTGGGTATGGCTAAATTGACAAACAAACAGTAACATTCCCAGGACTTCATGGGGTTTCTTTTTGCCCTTCCTACAGAATCTCCCCAGGATTATCGATCGTGAAATAAGAGTCGAACAATCTGCAGGGCATTTAAAAGAAGTCCCAAAGCGTTTCGGAGCTGGCGTGAGCCGGGAGCCGTGAGGTCAATCGATACTACGAAACAATCAGCCAATCGGAGGGGACCTGCCTGCCAGCCAATGACGGACCACGGCTCGGGGAAATCTTCAAGTCTCCTGCAGAGTCACTTGCTTTCAGACTGTAACCCCCACATACCTGACGTTCAGCTAAACAGAAAATGTACTGGCCATCTTGGACAGTTGGGTTCAGTTAATGGGGTAACAAGTCCACATGCCTTTGCCTGGACAGCATAGGAAGCCAGCAGGACAGACGCCTCGGGGGGGCAGTAGATGTCTTCATCCAGAATCATCTTCATCACCTGAAATACGAAGCACGGGGGGTGGCATCATTGGGGGGAGCAGCTCTTTTCTCCTCAAAGCACACATTCAGACCTATTACTCTTCATCTGTCATCCACGCAGAATCTGTGCTGTTAGAGCATAAAACTTTAATAGAATGACAGGAACAGTAAGCGAGGGCTGACAAGAGTTCAAAGAAGCCCCCAGAGGGCCCCCATAACTCAGCCAGCCTGATGCATGCTCCGCCGTCCAGAGCAAACAAAGCAGGTGCTGATTGATGGAGGCCGGAGGGCCGCGCGACGCCAACCCCCCCCCCCGGCTGCCTGTAACCATTTACCGGGGCAGAACGGGACAGAACAGCTGGCCAGAAGCGGCGCATGCAGGAGAGCGAGAATCCCGGCGCTATGGAGAGAGGCGCAAGACTGTCACACTGCCAGTCACACCTCCCCATGTCAGTACCGGCTGTCACCATGGTGACAAAGCAACACACATCGGCTGCAGAAAATGAGCCACGTCACAGGGGTACCTTACATACAAACTTCTATTTATCTAAGTGGCGCTGTCACACGAAGCACCATACCAGTAGGCTTGGGCGATATGGCGATAGTATCGTGGCGATGTTGGTAGCTTTAACTAACGATATCAACTTTCGCTTTGAAACGATAATCGTCAAACACGTGTTACACCAGCAGTGACGAAAAAAATATGGCGGACTTAGTCGTGGAAAAAAATACTAGTGCGGCAGTTTGCCAGTTTTTTGGTTTTAAATCAAATGAAAAAGGTGAGCCCGGCAGATTTGCTTGGGAATGGGAAGGAATCCGTTTCAACTGCATCACTAACAGCTTTGGAGAGGATTCCAGTAGAAATTCAGAACTATACGCAAGAATCCGTTTCTCCATTTGTGGAGAAGAGGACCCCCTG
>JAODKN010000041.1:29692150-29702326 GCA_026774425.1 Petrocephalus zakoni | reverse complement strand
TTATAAGATCCCTGTATTAGGGATCTAGCAGGGTAAAGTCTGTTAAATGTCCGGTACAACTGTCTCAGACATTTCTGCTCACACATACATTACCCTCTGGGTTAAGTCTAAAAAAAAAGTCACTGGGTGGCAGTGCATGTCTGAAAGGAGCTTAGCTAAATGCCCCATTGTGGTCAAATCCTGCAATTTCTGTTAACGAGTGACGCTTTTTTAAAGTAACGTAGTGCGGGGATGCTTGCGGGCGATGTGTACATATCCCCTTGTTATGTTCTTGTTGTAGTAAATAGTTGTATTTCCAAATTGTGGCACGTATATTCATGTCATATGTCAATTTTGTCTGATCCTCCAGTGTCCCTATAGCTTTGTATAAATCCTCCACCGTATATGTACCTGACAGTCCAGCGTCTGACTTCCTTGTGTTTCCGTTACTGTTGTGGATTCGGTGCTAGTGCCACTTTTTTTTTTTTTTAAGAGCTGCGTCTTTTTGCCAATATCTCGTGGTTGTAATATCGTGCATCGCCATTTTATCTAGATGAATATCGGCGATGTCAAAAACTGAATATCGCCCAAGCCTACATACCAGTGAGTCAGTGCATCCCTGCTCAAGAAACGCCTCACAAACCGTTTGCAGCAGCCTGCAGGTCCTACAACAAAGTCAGTTCCCTTCTTTTTTGCTGCTGTACTTCTAACATGATTATCCTTTTTACGTGCAAGCACCCTACAGAAGTCCTGCCTCCGCACTTTCTCCCTGCAAAACACTTAAATATCTCGAGCTGAAACAGCCTTTTTACATCCCAAACCCTGCATTCAGCTACAGCCTTGGGATTTCTCTCTCTGTCTCACCTACAATCCTGAAAACTCGCCCCGTAGTCTTCTGAAAGTTAGGACCCCCCCTCAGCCACTTAATAGGATGTAACCCCAGGGAGGAGAGCATTCAGAGCTTGGAAAATATTTACATTTATTTGCCCATCAAAGGGGAAAAAAGCTTATAGATGCTATGATTCTCTAATAATGGTTGAAAGGCTCTGTGAAATATAAATTAAAAAGGAATCTATATTTGATGAGGAGTTCCCTTACACACTAGTCATCTGTTAATATAGAGTGGGAAAAAACACCCACACACAGCTGCTTATACAACCACATCCGATGCAAGTTTGACAATCTGGGCCTCTGGGTAGAGTTTAATTAACAAGGCTATCTTCCATTAGCACAGGGTGCCCTGCGTAGCATATTATTAATTAGCTTTTTTAGCATTAGCTCTTTGCTCAGCTACAGGTAAAAACTACAAATTTATACATAAAAACGCTTAAATGACAGCTAAAATACAGCAATGGTTTTTATGGTAACCATAACACGTAACGCCATAACTCACAATTTAGCCCCCGCGTTTTCGGGAGCGAAGATTAATCAAAGAACAAACGGGAGTAGATAAGTTTGCCACGGCTCATATTTTATTAACGGCAGGCCGAATGGGGCTGATATATCGTGGAGAAATCGAAGTTAATGGGCTCCATTTCTGCCTCTTGGCGCCGCATTAAAGAATAGCGCGGGGTGTCCTTCATGCTCTCGGTGAATCGAGATGCAAATTCGCGGGACACTCGCATTACGGCGCATGGAATTGCGAGCGGCGACAGAGGCGTGGAGGAGAGATTAAGTGGCTCGCTCTGCAGCCACTTCTACATCTGTGCTTATGATGGGGGGTGGGAGGGGAAGCCGTCCCGACCGCCTGCGACCCCAAGGAAAACTGACAACAAATGAATAAATGATGCCTGCGTACCGACGGCACCAGAAAATTAAAAATCACGCAGGGTTGGGGGGTTCTGACTGCAACCAGCCCGCCCCCACACGCATCCCCGGCTCTGTGTGGCCACTCCAGCGATATTAAGTTAACAGTCGGACAAGAAGAGTCTCTTCTGTGCGGCCCATAGCACTGAGATGATGAGCGGACGGACCGTGACCTACTGATACACTACTGCAGAATGCAGGATTTCACCCTCCATGACAGATGGGTGAACAAACAAAGAAACTCCAACAGCGCTCCAGAGAATACCGTTTGGCATGCAATTCTCCATTACTGCTTATCCAGGTGAGCCTGGAGCCAAATCTCAAGAAGCATTGGGCAAAAGGCAGGCAACCACTCACACAAACAGGAAAGATTAATCTACCCGAACCATATGTATATGGGAGGAAGCACTAGGATGGGGATCAAACCCACAACCTGAATGGTGTGAAACTACCAGACTGCCCACTGAGCCACCAGGCCAACTTCAGCTTCTCAGGATCTCTTACTCCTATGTCCCAAGTAGGGTTGACCAAGTCTTCAAGTTCTAAGGTTAACTCTGCTGTATTTTCAAAGCCATTCCAAGGTCATGACTCCATTACTTTACAGAACAGCATCCTCAAGCGAGTGGCCGGAAGGCTGTGATGCGGCAGCCGTTACCCGCCCCCCATAGGCTAATCCTCAAGTCGCCGAGCTACGCAATCGCCAGCGCCGAGCCAATGACCTGCAGACAGACTTCCCAGCACAAAGCGATTAGCGCCGCCGCATGGGAATTAGCAAAAAAACCCACCATTTGGATTCTGTTTGCAAACATATACTTGTTGAGACCTTGGGGTCTGGAGTTTATGCAGAGCAGGAAAGCGGCATGTAAGAGGCTGGAGGCCAAGTACATGCCAGTCATTTAATGACACTATGAAGAGTCCTTTTTAAAGTTTAATCACTTCTCTGGGCCCCTTAATGCGCCCAAACTCGCAAACCTAATAAGGATATTTATGAACAGCTTCTCCCAGAGGATGCTCCCAAGTCACAACACACGAATGCCGTGAACCGGGACACTGACAGTATCAGGCTCAGGCCGCTAGCGGGGGGGGTACCGCAGGAAAGCTGAACATTATCGGCGACACTCGAACAATTTGAATGACCTTTCCTGCATTCTTCATCCTCGTCAGCAGCAATGCTGTTTTTCAAAAAAATGACATTGATCGGGACAAAATAAGACATAGGTCAGGCGCGCAGAACACTCAGGAGCCTTCAAAGATCCCCGTCATCGACTGATCTTTCACTTTACTGCCACAAAAACAGGTCTGATAAATTCTACCTTCCACAAGGGAAAATCTGATGACAAAAAATCCCATCTGAACAAGCCACAGCCCACACTACTGCCGTGAGAATGGACCAGATATTCGCGGCACCTTTGGCGAGCACCATGGACACCATCGCAGGACCCGATCCTCTGAATAAAACTTACAATCGACAGCCTGCCAAATAAAATTGTGTGTTCTCGTGGACGGGATGCAGCAGTGGCAATGTGGACTGAATGCGAGAACTGAGCCAGGCTGAACAAGCACGCAGAGATCAACACACACCTGCAGCAGATGGGACCACAGAATAAGTTACCAAGAAGAATCTCCCTCCTCCCTCTACCATTAGCTACCAGTTCAGAAAAACTGCATAATAGCCATTTGTGGTTCACCATTTAAAGAACCACATTACCATAGAGACTGCAAACCACAGCTTTTTTTATGAAGCCTGGGGATAAGAACAATGATGAATCGTATGCAGTCTGTTATACCAGCATCAAACAGTCTGTGATCTTTGCTTCCTGTAAATGGGGCACATTCCTGATTATCCAAAAGAGCAAACAAGCGTTTAATCCCTGAAAGACGGGTGTATTTCTGCTGGGCCTAAATGGACAGGACTGGAACAACTGACCTGACCTTCAGATTTAGGTCACTTCTACACTTGACCATGCCAAGGTCAGCTGTTCAGTGTTAGAGAGTCAGAAGCACTAAAACCTAATACCTGTTGTTTGGATTCAATTATTTTACCAAGAAGTCGAAAACGAAACATCTCAAGAACCTGTCGTCTTAAACAGGGATGCACGATAAGAAAAATTTTAACCCATACCCGATAATTAAGTCCTTGTCATGGCCGATTCCGATAACCAGTACATTCATATTTTTTATATTTACTATAATGTTCATATTGTGCAACAGGAGACTACACCCTAATCCATGTCATCCCGGATGCTTTGAGCTACTTGAGGTTTTACAAAGTACTTTAAACCTGAAAGACTCCTGTGCTCAGCTAATTAATATCCAGGTCATTTTGATTGAAATGGTAGTTTGCAAATCCTGTCCTAGCGCAAAGTGTCCGGGATGAGATGGATTATCAGGTCACCCTAACCCTGCGTCCACACCGCGGGCGGCGAGAGCGTCAGCGCTCACTCTGGGCGCCCTGCACGCGATGCCAGCGGATGCTCTCTGACGTCATGGAGTGGGCGGGGACAAGGCCGCTCAGAATATGCGGCTCTGTGAACTTTATAAAGCAGCCAAAGCAAATACACGTGTAGTTTATATCTTTGTGCCGACTGTCGGTAGGATGTCATTTGTCTAAGCACATGAAATTATGTTAAGACAAACACTACTATCATAAATAAATAACGGTAAAGTTACCGACGATTTGCATTGTTTTGCATGCTATGGTGCCAAAATAAGTATTATTTCTTTTTTACTAAAATATATTATGCAGTTCAACTCTGGAACACCAATAATTTCAGACACCTTAGTCTATTCCTGATTTTTAAATTTATATCCCTCTACGCAACACGTCATAAAAAATGTAATAATATACTATATCTTAGTACTGAAAGTCCCTTTTTAACATGTATATTTGTACCGAGTTGACACGGTATAAAAATGCATGTCTACATTTGTAAACAAAAGCTTGTGTTCCGCGGAGCTCTCTTTAGTAGAGCATTTCTGCATCCCCATTGGTTTGCAAACGGCAATGGCATTGTAGCTGCCACCGAGAAAAACATCCAGACTGGCGAAGACATGTGGATAGTGTGCTGGCGCTCATCTCCAGCCTGTTTTAAAAGGTGCTACCTGTCAGCAAGCAGTTTCTCAAATTCTATTAGCCTACATTATCGGATCTATTTAATCGGATTTAATTTATTTAAATCGGAGCAATAAAAATGATCTAATTTTACCTCATATCGGCCGATAGTTTATCTGTCCGATAAATATCATGCATCCCTAATCTTAAATATGGAAATCCACAAACTGTTGAACTGGATTATGGGTTGTCTTTGTGAAGGATAAACAACATTTACAGCAAAGCATCCCTCTTTCGTAGAGGGGGCCATCGAAGAGGCAAGAGAGTGATCCGCAGCGTGAAATGCTTGGATGGTGCCCACGTCACGCTCACCTGTAGGAAGAAGAGGTGCTGGGTGATGCCCTGCACCAGCTCCTCTTCCGCATTCTCCGGGAAGAACTTGGCCAGGAAGTTCAGCGTGACTCCGTCTTCCTTGGGAATGTCATGGTCCAGGACCTGCAGGGACACCACAGGCTTCCAGCGTCCCTTGGCGACATCAATGGTCTTATTTGCTTATAGAGTGCTTTCAATTGGCTTATGGGACATACATCGAACCAGATGGGTTATCGTAAAATTGAGATCTATGGTGGCTGGGAGCTGGAGTGTTACAAACGCCAGGGGTCTCACGTCGGTCAGGGTACTGGGTTTCCCCCATGGGTTCCTACACCACTGAACACTTTCCCCTGAAGCAATAACTCATCGAAAACCTCTGGCATAAATGTACGAGCGCAATACACTCGAAAGCACAAGAACCAAGGCCAAAATGATCTACGACCAAAAAGATTAGCCTGACATTTAGTAGCCTGTAGTTCCCTTCCTTAGGTAGACGGCATTTAGCTCCCATCCCCGGACACTTACCCGCTTATCCATCTTAAGCCAGGCTACGGCGTCCTTCACATTGTACTGAAGCCCAAAAAACCAGGTCTCTCGCAGGCCCAGCGTCCGGCACACCAAGTCAAAGAGGTCCCTGCCCTTCCATTTAGCCTAAAACGGGCAACAAAAATATGAACACACATTTCCTCCCCCAAAACTCCCTGCAGAAACTCTTGCTCCTTCTATTCATAGCAAAACAAAACGAGTAATTTTCAAAATACCACCCATAATAACCAAGACAGCCACCAGGGAATTGGAGAGATTACCATGTTAACATTTTCAAGAGACAGGTGGACAGAGGACATGTTCCAGTGTCAATATATTTTTTGGCACATGGCAGCAAGCTCCACGAAATCTTGAAGGCTCAAAAATGTACTTTCCAAAATGAGCGATCAAACTGTACAACAGTGACGCCCCCACGAAGACTAAGTGTGCCAAACGACTACAACGTTTAATTATTAGGTGACAGCTAATTTCAGACATTGACATACAGGCACGGTATTAATTCCTGGCTCCCGAACTACTTTGTCCTATAGGTTCAGCATACAGAGGACGATGGAAACTATCCTTTAATGCTCTATGGATTCTTAACATACCATCAAGACCCGCAATCTCTATGCAAACCTTCAGTGGCACAGTCCAAACAATGGCAGTCGACACAAGCAGACACAAGCGCCTGATCTGCATGGGGCAAAACCCATTAAATGACCAACACGGACACCTTTTGCCCCACATGATTCAGATAACGTCAGAGCTTTGCGAGACATCATACTGCCATGAAACACGGCCTGACAACATGAAAACAAACCCACAAGGTACAAGCTTTCAGTCAAAAACAGAGAGGGCAGCCCATCCAGATTATAGCGCTTGGCTTAAATTTTCAACAGTGCCTCAAGTTTTAAAGTTACGTGCGTACTCAGTCTGACGGAGGGAAGACGCAGTAAATAAAGTCAGCTTGGCATCAGGGGCTGTAAGACACCAGCTTGCCCATGATTAGATTACATCCAGAGGCAATATGGCATACGGAGTGAAACATTACCACCAGATACAGTGACACGGCGTCCCCCTGAGGGCACCTGACATTTCTTCTACTTTGGATACAGTCCATTGAACACATCTGTCAGAGACTTTAACTAGAAACGCAGTCAGCAGCTTATAGCGGCCGACTAGAAGCAAATCAAGTCCTACGCATAACACACCCCCAACCCGACCCCCAGACACAACAGGGGAAACGATAAAGTGAAGCTTACGGCTGCTGGCTTACAGAAAGACATCACCGCAGGCTCGGGGCCACTTAGGGGACCATCAGGAAGTGGTTATGTTCATATGCTGACAAGATATCAACCAGTAATAACGCGCACTGCTCAGCGGTGCAGCGTCATTTAGAGAGACGCACAGAGTACAATCAGCCGAGTCTGCAGCCAAGAGTGATGTTTCAATTTATATACAAGAATTATACTTTGCATATCTGTACCCAACAAGATATTCTTCATGTAAGTTTTTGGGCAAATGGAGCAGATATCCCTTCACTCCAGTCTAAAATATCAGTAATAATAAACTTCTTTCTCTGAAGTTATATACAATAACGCACATAACTGGTACACGTATATTCGCTGTATAAAACGATACGCACGGGAATTTATTGTCGTAGCAGGGAAAATACACATTTATTTTACGTGCATTTGCACTGTTATGAGAAGAAATTACCATGCATATGAAGCTTCATACGACTAAGGCGTACTTCTGTCGTGGTTTACAGGGTAGAATACACAGTCAAAACAGCATGACCGTGCATAAATATGCATTTTGACTGCTATGACACACAATTGTCAGAAGCATTGCTTTATATGGCAAATGCATACTCGTCTACCAGTTCTGTGCACCCCATGTTATATATTTCTTACACACTACTTAGACTTAAACACTTTGCATAAATTCTTAAATAAAACTTGCAGGAAATGCAAAAGATATCAGTCATGGTGACACCAAAGATTTGTCATCTTCAATTAGAGTGCTCACCCAGACAAGTTCGGGGCAACAGGTGGACAGAGGCCACTCTGAAGAGGTACAGACCTGAACGAATGACATGTTGTATGACAACAGGAAGCCATCAGCAAAACAAAGGCACCTCTGGGGACCTGGGGAGTCCGTACATTACAGCGAGAAACATCAGATACGACACAACATTGCGTTTCCATTTATTTATGTTCTTTATTTGATTAAAGTTCTTAACAGTTGTAATAACTTTGATAGTTTTTTTGTATCCTATTTAGATGATGCTGATACAGTACCCTTATAGTTTTGATTTCACTGTTCTTCAGAGTATCAGAGAACTATTAAACCAAAGAAGTGTGTATTAAGATATACAGGCGTTTTAACTTATGTGTGGAAAGCACAGGTCTGGGCAAAATGTATTGCGTAAATGTGCACTATGATTCTAGTGTCCTTCTCCAAAAGGAAAGAGAAAAAAACATTTTACTTTCCCTATAGTGCTGCCATTTAGAGGCAAGATTTCTGTAAAAGCATTTTTTACAAAAAGAATTAGTAAAGGGCATTTACATTAAGTTTAAGCATTTACATTTTGAATACATTTATTTGCACATACGGCTTTATGTATTTTAAAGGGGAACAATGCAATTCAAGGCCACAGAGAGATGCAAAAAGTGTGAAAGTGAACCATTCCAGTCTCCTTCAAAGCTTTTTCCAATACCGTTTACATACTGTTCAGCGAATTTGATTAAGCATCCTACCCAAACCAGATAATTTAATATGCTGTTCTTCGCAGTTAGAAATCTACACCAAATAAATCCTATTTTCCGAACGAACAAATGTGTTGCGTTTGTGTTTCGCTCCTACTGTGTGGGTGACAGCCAGTAGCCGAGTGTATTAGGTGATTCCCTGTGAGAATTTCACCATCTCATCAGTCTGCATTTCATGGCATGAAGAATTCATAGGACACAGAGGATTAGACGCAGAGGAAAAAGTAAATAAAATAAGGATTTCTAGCCATTAATTCACTGGAATGATATTTACTGTCAAAATATAACAATACCATGCTGCATGCATACAATGCCATGTTGACAGTAAGATCAGAAAAAAACACTTTAAATAGACACACACACACACACAAAATAAAAAATTTATCTGCCGAGTCTTTCAACAACAACCATGTTAAAACCGTGACTGGGTGTCCAATACATTTAACTGAAAGAAATAATCCAATTGACAAAGCAAACTTCACTTCTAATTTTTAAAACATGACAAAAGCATTTGGTATACATTTATTTAACAAAGCCTCAGGTATTAACAAATTTCACATTTTGAAATTTTCTAGTATATATTGGGATATATACTTTATATATACTCTCGCGGTTCAAATAAATCGAGCTTTAAATCTTTCCGAAGAATAGCGGCGATAAACAACCACTCCTGGATGCTTGCTGCCACCTAGTGGCCACACAGTATAAGTCAACCGGCTGTACAGGCTCAGGGAAACTGGTCAAAGGATGGCCCTAAATTCTGGGCTGTGATCACTGTTGTTTCTTGACCAGAATATACATAAAGGGGGTCAAAGTGTGGCTCAGGGGGTTAAGCTTCTGTGCCTGTGACTGGAAGGTCACCGGTTCAAGCCCAGCCTCCGCATATCTGTGGGGCCTTGAGCACCACCAGCTCTCAGGATGCCACACGAGGGAGCTGCCCTTCATGGCCAAGCTTGCTCTCATGGAGTGGGAGGTGAGAAGAGGATTTCCCCACAGATAAAAAAAAAAAAAAAAAAAAGTATGGTAGATAGTAATTGTGATCTGTCTTCCCTGCTAAACATCCCCCAGCAAACTAAGTGGTATTACTGCAAAGTGGAATTATTTAGGAACAACAGAAACTGAGCCACAAAGTGGCAAACTACCAGAGGGAGGCTTCCGAGTGCCGAGTCACATGATGCATAAAAGAAGCCTTCGCTCCGTCGACTCAATAATTGCAGAATTCCAAACTTAACATTAATCCCAGCACAAAATCTGTGCGCTGGGGAATGGGCCTCCGTGGCCGAGCAGCTGAATACTAGCTACAGATCACCAAGAGCAATGCGTCAGTCTGATGGGCAAAAGTTTGGATTTGACAAGTGCCAGGAGAACGCTACCTATCCAGCTGCAGTGAGCCACCTGTAGCGTTTGGTGAAGGAGTGATAATGGTATGGGGCTGTTTTTCAGGGGTTGGGCTAGGCCTCTTAGTTCCAGTGAAGGGAACTCTTAATATTAGAGCCCGACCGATAAAGGATATTGAAGGCCGATTTTACCGATACAAATATTTGTTGGTTTTAAAATCCGATACTCCGATATATCTGCCGATATATATATGTTTTTTTTTTATTTCAGAAACGCGCAACAAAACATTAACAGATTTCCCTAACATTAGTTATTTGTAGTTATTTATGA
>JAODKN010000041.1:29671644-29683042 GCA_026774425.1 Petrocephalus zakoni | reverse complement strand
AGCAGTAATCAGGGCATTTTCCCAGGAGTGCGTAATAATATTTCTTTAATTACTTTCTGTATCGTTTACACAGTGTTAAAGAGAAAAGAAACGGGGGATTTAAATGCATACATACCAGCTCAGAGAGAGTTTGCTTCAGGTTTTCCTACAGAGATCATTGTGTAGGCCTTCAGCCCTAAGCTGTAGTTTTACATGAACTGTTTTATGTGATGCTCGTGTTTTCCTCTTTCCTGGAGGAGTGAGGATATCTACGACTACGTTTACATTGACGCCTTCGGCAAGGGCAAACAGCTCACCGCCAAGGAATGCGAGTATCTCATCGGCCATCAGGTGACCGAGGATTACTACAGCTGCATCAGCACGACGGAGCTGCTGCTGCGGATGGTGGGGAATCTCCTCAACATCGGCAAGCGGGGGTGAGATGCCGGCCGCCGTGTGCGCGCGGGCTCCCGGGAGCCACACCTGCGGTGATAACGTGTCTCTGCCTCACAGGGAGGGCAGTGAGAAGTCCTACCAGCTCCTGAGAGACTCCCTGGACCTCTATCTCGCCATCAACCCCGACAACGTCCAGTACTTACTTCTGCAGGCCAGGCTGTACTTCCACCTGGGAATCTGGCCAGAAAAGGTCAGCATCGTGGCCTGATGACCCTTTCCGACCCCCCCACTTTACAGAGGGTCACGTCAGTTGTTCTTCGTCTCCCTGTCGACCTCCTGTAACACTTTGTCTGTTTAGACGGGAGCAAAGCTCTTGATTTGCAGTGTGCCATAGTGCAGGAAAGAATACTTCAGCACCCCCTGTTGGTTAATGTGGGGAAATGAATGAATGAATGAATGAATGAATGAATGAATCTGTCACTCAAACTGAAATGAGAAGAAATGCAATGACTATAGCTGAACTGCTTTTTACTATTGTGTTAATGCCCTACATTCAGTAAGCATAAAGTGGGTCTCGAATGCATGTGTGTTAAATATATATTATTTGCTGTATGACCCGTAGCCCTGACCGGGATACTCTTGCTCTCTGTTGCTGTGTATTGGTATAATGTCAGTATTGCAGTGTACGTGTGTGGTCCCGCCCCTCGCCACCAGGTCCTGGACATCCTGCAGCACATCCAGGCCCTGGATCCCTCGCAGCACGGTGCCGTGGGCTACCTGGTGCAGCACACACTGGAACACATTCAGCACAAGAAGCACCCGGGCGAGCCGGAGGCGAAGCGACGCAGTGCCACCGAGCACGCCGAGGTCTGCTTCTCCGTGGGCCTGGTCATGAAGCACAGGAGGTGCGTACCCACCCCGGGGTTGCGGGCTCGACGGTGCTCTGCCTCTGTTCGTGTTTCCTTGTCTGTGTAATCCGGGTATGCCGGTGGAGTCTATAATCCCACCCCTCCCACTGGGCAAAATAATCTATAAATCTGTATGGTTCTCAACTACAACAATGGATGCAGCCTTTGTCTGTTTTTATTTTTATTTATTTATTTTTTTTGATCCCCGGCCATCTTAAAATGAATCTGATCTGATAATTTGTCCCACATGTCAGATGCACAGACCACAGATGGGGAGCTATGCTGGCTTTGTAATGGTCGAGCGCCTTTCTGAATTATTCAGAACCCAGGTCTGGGCCAGATGGTTTGAAAAAAAATGTCTGTTTTGGGCTTCTGCAGTGGACAGTAGGGGGGTTTGGTGAGGCACACTCTGGCCTCACACCTCCATGTTTCCAGTGTTGGCAGTCTGCATCTTCTCCCCATATCTATATGGGTTTCCTGCAGAATCTCTTGTTTGTTCCTACTCAGCTGAATTAGTAAGTCTGTGCCTATGAAGAACCCATAATGTGTGATTTATTTATTGAGGTACTTTATTGATCCCTTTGGGGAAATTGTCTTCTCACCTCCCCCAAGCTTGGCTGTGAAGGGCAGCACCCTCAAGGTGCTGGAGGTTAAGGGCCTTGCTCAAGGGTCCACACACGTGCCAAGGCTGGGCTTGAACCGATGGCCTTTCAATTACAGGCACAGAGCTTAGCCTGCTGAGCCACACTCTGCCCAAAATGTATGCGCGTTTCTGCCCCCTGCGATGGGATGGCTGCCCTCTGGGGTCTGCCCTGCCCTGCCTTGCCTGAGACAGGCCCCATACTCACCATGTCCCTGTACTGCATAACCACTTACAGTAGTTGGATGGATGTGTGTCGACAGGTCGGGCTACAATTGTGTGATCTACGGATGGGACCCGAAATGCACCATGAGCCATGAGTGGATCACCACCATGAGGGTCCACCAGCTGTCCAACGGAGCCAACCAGCCCTTCTACAATGTACTGGTGCAGGACGGCACCTGTCGCTATGCAGCACAGGGTAGGTGACCAAGAACACGTACACGCTGCCCCCCTGTGGTGCAACATCATCAGTGCATGCACCTACAACACTGGTGTAAACTCAGATTGCCAGTGTGAACATATATTTCTTTAAGAATATTGTTATACATGTATATTGGTTCCCACCCCACTGATGTTCCCTGGATCACTGCCGTGTCATTCTGCACTGGTCTCCGGATCACTGCCGTGTCTCTCCGCACTGGTCCCCGGATCACTGCCGTGTCTCTCCGCACTGGTCCCCGGATCACTGCGTGTCTCTCCGCACTGGTCCCCGGATCGCTGCCGTGTCTCTCCGCACTGGTCCCCGGATCGCTGCCGTGTCTCTCCGCACTGGTCCCCGGATCACTGCGTGTCTCTCCGCACTGGTCCCCGGATCACTGCCATGTCTCTGGTCCCCGCAGAGAACCTGGAGCTGCATGCGGAGCCACTGGAGATCGGACACCCGGAGGTGGGTCGCTACTTCTCAGAGTTCTGCGGCACCCACTATGTGGCCAACGAGGAGCTGCAGACGCGCTACCCAGAGGACCTGGCCGAGTCGCTGCGAGTTGTTGGCGAGCTCTACCAGGGCGGCACCCGCGTCCCGGCAGAGAGACCCAGCGAGCCTCCGAGCAGCGACGGTGGCGCTGCCGTGTAGCCAGAATGCGTCCCTGTGCCCCACCCCCCCACCAAGAGCCAAGCCCCAAGCCCCCACCGAAAAACCAAGAAGGTTACCTGTCAGATATCATAGTGAACAAGCACTAACGAACAATGGGTTTTCACCCCAATGTGTTTTTTTTTCCTTTCTGTATATTTCCAATTAAAAATGGTAGTGAGGATGGGTATTTGGTCATTTCTGCAATGTGTGAATGTGTACTGTTTAGTGTATATTTGTAGTAGGCCTAATGCTAAGATCACTCCGTTATATAACCACTAACAAAGTGTTCATAATATAATGTACCATAAAATGGATCTGATAAAAGCCATAAGATAGACCCTGTGCTGGTTTTAATAATCTGAATCTTAATTTGAATATCCTTGATGGCTGAAATGGTTGGAATGAAAACACCCAAATATTCAAACGCCATTGTCTTGACTTTGCACTGAACAAACCGATCGTAGAATTTGTTCAATAGTAGTAGGACGGTTCAGGGATTAACGTTGTGATGTATTTCAAAGCGAATTTGACAAGGTAATAGCTTGTCTCTTACGCATCACCCAGGTACTTTTCGCCACCAACTGACCTGACGTAGGTCCAAGCTACGTTTTGTCATCAATTATTGTTTGTGGGATGCACAATCATTAAAACACGTGACGTCTTGTGAAAGCCTTTATTTCACGCGGGGAAGGACTTGGTGTTTGGTTTTTCGGTGCCGCAATGATTAGCGCTAGGACCCCGGAGACGCCTCAGCCGGTGGTTCCGTAAATGTGCTAAAGCGAAAGAGCACCTGCGCGCGCCCGGTCCGGCCGGCGCAGGTCCCAGGGAGCACCGGCCGCGCGCTGCTGCTCACCCTAACCCTCATCTTCATTATTAACCCTGTAGTCGAGCCTTTTTTTGTGCGTGCTGTGCAATAACAAATTATTGCAATTTATACATTTATTATTAATAAGTAAAACTTAGTAACAAGTAAAACAAAGTAATGGGGGTTTTCCAGTCTGCGCATCATAAGGATGATTATGGAGATCTTGCGACCAGGACAGGATGTAAGTATTCAGTACATTTAAAACTGTGTTGCCTGGTGGATGACCACACTTCCTTAAAACCTCGAGTTTCTGCCTTAGAGACGGGCCAAGCACGCATTTTTATCTATTTCTGTGTAAGTTAATACGTATAAAGTTTTATTCTAAGCTGTCTTCCTAAAACGGTATTTTATTTATAAAATAGGAGCAGAAGTCGTATTGTTTTGTCATTTATTGAAGAAAAATACACAATGTTATAAAGGCCTGATGCTGAAACTGGACAGATGTTAGCCCATAATTAACCTGTTTTATTTATTCGGGCATTTTAAACATGCTGCGCCCGATTTCTGAGACATTCCTGTTAAACCAGGAGTACTACTCAACTGCTGTCAAGAGGATTGTATGATAGCTGAAGTGATCTGCCATCACTATCAGTAGTAAAATCCCTGCTGGAAAAAAAGTGAGCTTGACCTGGTTAAGCTAGTTGACCAATTTAGGATATTTGGTCAGTTTGAGGTTTATGTTTTCGCATGATGGTCGATGATTTCGTTGGTCATACCAGCGTATGACGGTCATTCTAACTGGTTTAGCTCGTCATACCAGCGTATGATGGTTATTCTAGCTGGTTTAGCTGGTCATAGTAGCTTGATAGGCTGGCTACACTAGCATAACTAATTGGTGACTCACCAAGCTAAACCATCAAAGGGCAGCAAGAGCTGGGACATGACCATGTAAGACTATCTAATACCATCTTAGACCACCCAAAACCAGTTACCAGCATAATCTGTTTTTATATGTTTTTTTTTTTTTTTTTTTTTTGCAGCGAATGCATTACAGATACATGCAAACCAACGCATCGTCCCGAGTTTCCAGATTTCGCTTTTTTAAAAAACTTGGTTGTCTATATCATATGTAGGGCTATATTGCTACTTATACGAAAAATATACAAATTCTATCAAATCTGATCGTTTAACATTCATGCGGAAGCAATAAATTTAAGTGTAAATGCAAATGCGCAATAACTGTGGCTTTGAACAAATATACTCCTCTGAAGAACTTTTCAGCAGTCCCCTACTGTGTGAAAGGCATGGTGAATATTAGAGTACAATGGAACATGGAAGTCGATGGTCTTACAGTAAGAAAATAATTTTGCGTTAACGCTTGGCGTGTTGGGTTGTGGTTGGTTTCCTGCCAGTAAACATCGTCGCTATGCAGATGTAATTGGGTTGTGCATGTTGCAAAACATCTTTAACTTGCGTTCTACAGATCATGCATCAAATCAAGGCAAATATTTAACCTACAACACTGCCCAAAACAAATTAAAAGTTCAAATAATATTTGAATATACAGTTAAACGGTGTTTAATTTTCATTTAATTCTGAGAGTAATGATCGAATTATTCTTCTGTTATTATGGAGAGGCAATTCTGATTTTAAAGCTTTCATAATATTTCTTACCCTGGGGGTTAAAGACCTGCGAAATGTGCGGTAAATAGCTTGCTAAACGGTGACACTGTTCCCACCCATCTATAATAATTATCTGTCATTTATTTCCGTGAGTGATCGTACTGGCCGGGTGGCGCCAACATTTTTCCCAGCGTTGAAATATCGGTATCATTATCCATGTGTCTGAGCTGATATCAAAACCGCAGGTATTCGTTATCTCCAGGTCTATAAAAAGCCAGTATCAGTTTCTCTTAGTACTTCGGCCTGATGAATGTGATTTTCATGTAAAAGTGGATGCGCGCCATTTCCTGTGTTTTCCTAATGCACATGTTTAACCCACTAAATGAATGGCTTGCATGCTTCAAACCCTCAACCAGGGGTACAGGACCCAGAGGGGATGGGGATACAGACCCTCCAATATTTAATTTGAATTCTGTCACCCCCGTCCAATAAATAGATCATTGTATTTAAATAAATAAGGTGTGTCCTCCCCGCCCCCAATATCAAACTGTCTCCTACAACATTACCCTAACCCTGTTTGTATACATTGTAAAATGATTATTTTTATTTTTAAAATGATTTCAGTTCCCTTTCCCTGAACAGTAGCCACCATTGTGCCCCACTTGGCATTATCTAGATTTTTAATTCTTTGATAAATACCTTTACACAGGTCCTGTCTGGCTGGTTTTTACCTGAACAGGAACTGTTTCTGTGGGGTGTGAGGTGTGTATACTTGGCTTTGGATGAAGCATTACTCTCAGGGCGGTGTAACACTTTACAAAAGTCTATCACACTCAGTACAGGGTGCATTATTTCTATGGAGGGTATCCATAAATGCTTCTCTTATCAGATATGGGGTGGACGGTACAGGAGTTCAGTGGGAATCACTGTGGGATTCAGACTGCTCATGTGTGCCATATCTCCACCCACCCCTGGTCCAGGGAAGCCATGTGTCTGCTGAGCTGCAGAACACCTTACCAAAAGGCTTCTAGCTATAGTGGGGCTCACAGTATTAAGCTTTGTTGGCAATACTAGACTTGCTTCAACCAGCTCTGTTCTAATTTCAGCTGGCTAAGCCTCTGTGCATGTGAATAGTCACATGTCCATGGACTTTTGAGCAAGGCCCGTACTGGGACCCCTTAGCTTGCTGTCACTTGTATGTCTGTGTCATGGAGAGCAAAATGGGGTATGCAAAAAAGAGAATTTCCCCCATGGGGATTAATAAAGTATCACTATTCTGTTCTATTTATAATACCTATTTTTGATAATTGTATATAATATATGACATTGTGATTACATAATAACATGGTTACTAACATTAGTAATAATCATCAATTAAATCAATTAATTAATTGACATTGAGTAATTGTTTGTGCACAAATAACAAGAAACTTAGTATAACATTAATATGTATGAAGTGCATTAATATATATAAATGTACATAATTGAAAAAGTGGTCTTTGATATGTTTTTTTCCTTTTTATTTTTATGCAAATCGATGGTGCTGTCTTTGCACGGTAAGATGTGTTTTGCTGGATTATTACGAGGTGACATCCCTGGTAGCAGTAGTAATGGTAGTAATGGCTCCCCCTGGTAAAACCATTGCCTGAGCGGCTTGTCTCTGTGCGACCCATTCAAATCCCAGATTTTCTCTAGTGACACTGGCAGGCTGCCGAGGTCCTGAACAGATGGCCTCTGGTTTTGCCAAGGGAAACGATAAAGTGTTTCGGCAAGGCGTCTCTGCGGGGCTCACTGGTGTGTCCTGTCTCCGGCCCAGTTTCCCCGGAACAGATCAGAAACCTCCACCGGCGCTTCAAGCATCTGAGCAATAACGAAGACATGCTGAGGTAAGGCTGCTTGCTCTGCGGATCGTCCAGTCTACGCATCGCCCGGTCTGTGCATCACTCGGTCTGCGCATCGCTCGGTCTGCACATCGCTCGACCTGTGCATCGCCCGACCTGCGTGTTGCTCGGCCTGCGCATCGCGCTGTCTGTGCATCGCCCGACCTGCGTGTTGCTCGGCCTGCGCATCGCGCTGTCTGTGCATCATCCGGTCTGCGCACCACTCGGTCTGTGCATCCCCAGCAAATAGCTTCCTGACCTGAAGGCCTGCCATATATAAGCTGGTCATACCCAACTTCTCCCCCATTCTCAGAATTTAAATACAATGACATGGAGAGAAACTGTCTCCTAAAAAAGAAACAGGCACAATGCAGCTTATAATTACTGCAGTTTTGATTAATTAACTGATTGTTTTGATTCATATATCCATGCTGAAACTATACCCCAGCTGAAAAAAGGTTAATTTCACCCCTCAGTGGGACCCAAGTAAATAAATTAAATGTGCTCTGATGGACAGGTACTTGCAAAATGGTGAAATCTGTATTACAAAATAGCAATAATTCATTTGCAGACGAGAACATTTCAAGGCCGTTTCGGACCTGGTGTGGAACCCCATTCGCTCCCAGATTATTGAAGCGTTCTTCGATGAAAGGTGGGTGATATATCACACCATCTGAGCTACACATGTAAAAATGACCATAAAACCCCTGGGTATCTCTGAAACACCAGCAGTGCCACACCCAGGCTGTATTTTTATAGAAACCTTAAACCCTAAAAGTACATCCAAGCTGACAACACCAAGAGTGTGTCTTTGGCCAGCTGTCTGCATCTTGTCAAGAAGAAAGCTCCTTATGACTCATTTGCTGTATAGATTACTTAAAAATAATTACTGTAAAAAACTTTTCACCTGCACTGTGCCAAGTGGACTAAGTTCCTATAACAGCACAATAAAACTGAAATTTAGCAGACAGAGGGAGTACAACCTGGGACGTCGGGTAGTAAGATACCCGACGATGTGCACATGTGTATATGCTGAAGTTATCTCCTACAATTATCTTTCAGCCTACTTGTTTGTGTTTCTTAAGCTCATAATTGTATTTCCTGGCTTAATAATACATATGGTATTAGGTCCAGTTTGCCACCGCTGCAGACATTTATTTTGTTAGCAAGATAACTCAAAAAGCATTTGATGGATTTGTCAAACTTTGTAGACAAATTGTGAAGGTGAAGATCATGGAACTGATCAAATTTTGAGGCAAATCACATCAAAACTGAAGTAGAGTCACTTAGTGTCGGCACCTGAAAGGACAGTTTGGTAAACTTGATTACAATTAGACAAGTCACACAAACTTGGATCTTTCATATAGATTTTTTGGAGAAGTGGGGAGAGTGTGGGTGTGGATGGAGTAGGAATTAGATGGGGATATATTGTTGTCATTCCAACAGCATTTAGTTTACTACCGTATAGAACAAAAAAATAACACAATTTTACTGTGTATTCAGTGGAAAACTTGTTTAAATGTTGTATTGTGAGGAAATGTATATGTATATGTAGTAAAGATGATTAAATTAAGCGGCTGGAATTGGGATCTGACAGTAGGCCTGGAGGACAGGCCGGGATTGGTATGAAGAGCAGTGTATGATTCTAGGAAGTGACAGTCCTGACCCACTGACCGGGAACAAGGACACCGACGGAAGCATATAACCCAGGCATTGTTGTCCAGGAACTTCCGAGCCGACAGCAGGGGCACTGTGTCCGAGATCAGCTTTGAGGAGTTCCTGACTATCATGTCCTACTTCCGACCACTGGATCCGAACCTCACGGTCGAGGAACAAGGGACTATCCGCCAGCGGAAGCTCCGCTGTGAGAACCGGGCCCAACATGTCGCCGTTTAACATTACCACGATGTGACACCGTTTCTGTAGCTCGTTCACCATTAAGCAGAAGCCTTCTCTACATCCAATTGCTTGGGAGGGATGGTGTCTCATTGTAAATTACAATAGAAGGGCAGCTGAATTGTGGGCAATTAGAGGCTGCTTTCTGATGTTTTGTTTAATAATGTTTCAAGAAGGGCTCACAGTTCTCATTCCAGAGGGCTATGCTGTGTCCCAGCTTTTGTTCCAAAAAGTCTCCCTGTCGCCTGCTAATTATCCAGTCTTCCTAAAACAGACACGTTTATGAACACTCTGACGTGGCCACGCCTGCCACAATACACAGACGTGGTGTTATATCTTAGATGTAGTTATTTAATTGTCTGCTCTATTCCTTGATGAAAGCTGGCAGGAATAGCTGAGCGGGAGCAGAATCTCTGAATCGCGAAAATGAACCAAACAAAGTCCCTTCTGTTTTTCATTCCCCAGTCCTCTTCAACATGTATGACACTGATGATGATGGCAAGATCACGCTGGAAGAGTACCGGCATGTGAGGAATCGCCAGCCCTTCAGACCAGATGCTTACATTTACATGTTTTTATTTAGCAGACACTTTTATCTGAAGTGAGAGCAGCATCAGTCAGTGTCTGAAAACTGGGTTAAGGGTCTTGCTTAAGGGCCCAGTGGTGATACCGTGCTAGTCATGGGATTTGAACCCAGAACCTACCGATCCCTAAACTACTGTGCTGCACATAACCCAATCTCCAAATGCCCAATATCCACACTTAGGTGGTGCAGGAGCTGCTTGCACAGCGTGACACTATCGGCAAAGAGGCAGCGAGGGACATCGCAGATGCAGCCATGTTGGAGGTGGCCAGCCTCTCTGTCGTTCACATGGTACGTGTAAATCTCTGTATCCAGGTAGCTGGCTAATGAAATGGGCCTCCTCGCTTTTTACCCACGTCTCTTAGCAACCTGGAGTGTCTGTTCATTTGAGTAAGTTCCCCTTTTGGGGGCGCAGTATAGTATTTTAGGTATAGTAAGTATAGTAGTATTTTACTGATGATGTCTATAATGCAGGCCGACGCAGGTCAGGCTAACTCCAAAAGACTCCAAAGACATTGTATTGTTCTTTTTTTTATTAGTGATATTTCTATCATTACATATCATTCTGTCCTTCACCTTATTACTTATTTAGTAGTTTAGTAGTTATACGTAGTATCAGGTAGGATGCACTTTTGACTTTAGAACTGCTTCAAGAGTAGGTGAGCTGTAATCACTACTGCTGTACTGTGCTGTTATTGATGCACTTGTGGCCTTCCTGTTAGCTTTAACGAGTCTGTCCTCTCTCACTGACAAGGGCTTTAGAAGGACTAATCCTGATTGGGCACTGGATGTTTCTTGTTCTTCATTTCATTCTCTGCAAACTGTAGACACTGCAATGAGTGTCTGCTTCTGAGATGCTGCTAAGATGCCAAAACCACGTCTGGCAAAGACAATCACACCACATTCAAAATTGCTAGATCACACATCTTATACCTGAGCCACGTGATTGGCTGTTTGTGGGCACCGGCTGTTTAACAAGTGGGTGGCAGGTGTGCTTAATAAATTAGCTACTGAGTGAACAATGACATTATAATTGCATATAGTTTGTTTTGGCATTCTATTATACATATATATGTATATATATAAACACTACTAATGGAATTTACAATTTACAATTCCCTTAGGAGCCACATGAATTCTATGAAGGAATCACTTTTGAACATTTTGAAAAGGTTTGTGCTGAAATTATTTCATTAAAGAAGTGGTATACATTGTAAAGTATTTCCGTCTGAATCCCAGAGATGGTCTTACTAACGTCTCGCTTGCAGATCTGGACAGGAATCGAGATTGAGACAAAGATGCATGTTCGCTTCTTACACTTGGAAACGCCAAATATCTGCATATAAGCATCCAGACGAGTTCTGGTACCTCCTGGTAAAATCGTGTATCATTAAAGCTGATTCTAGGCTGCTGGCCGTCATCTGTCACCCAGACAGGACAATCCTCTAAAAATATTATTTGAATGATTCTACTCACGGCTAATAGCACATAAAGTCAATGGCCGTGTTATTAAGTACACTTAGCTAGTACCCAGTTGGACCCACTTTATTAGGTACACATAACCAGTACCCAGTAGGACCCACTTTATTAGGTACACATAACCAGTACCCAGT
>JAODKN010000041.1:29637518-29656694 GCA_026774425.1 Petrocephalus zakoni | reverse complement strand
CAAAGTTTGTGCTGAATGTAGTCGTTTATCGATAGGCTTTAGACATAAGCAGCTGAAATATAACACTTGGAAGCCAGAAACAAAAATTGTGTTACATTGTGTAATGCATTTAAACCTGGAAAGCCATATCCTTTCACATCCTGGTACACACAGATGATGTATGAGTGGGGAGGACTCTAATCTGAACAAAAGATTTACCACCATTCATAAAGGCAGGGAAAAACAGCAAAATAGAAAGGCCAATTTAATCAAAAATAAAAGCCTTTTTTTAATGCATACATCACAAATAATGTGTTTGCAGGGACACCTCAGAAACTCCCATCATCCCTCTGGGCTTCGCTTTCATAGATCATTGTACATACTACTCTCGCGGTCCTGAAATTTCGCAAATGATAGCCACTGTTTATTAATACTGCCTCAAAATTTCTCAAAAGAGTGCCTTCCGTCTCCCAAGCGACCGCCTGATTAAATTTGAGATAAATGAGAGAGGTTTGGGTAAAGGCATACCAAAGGTTCAGTGACAGGCGTCCAGCTCCGATTCTGTGGTGCTTAAACATAATCACGAAGCACGTTACATGTTAAACCCGCCGAACGTGATTAAACGGCTCGTGATAAATTGTCTTGACAGAATCCAGGGCCGGTTATAATTTGGCACGCCGGGTCGGCTGTTCCATATGGTTAGGGCTCAGCTTTTTGCCAGAGCATTAGTTTGAAAATTCGAGATTAATTATTGGGCAGGACTCCCAAAGCGCGCCTTCATTTCCGCCAGAGCCGGCGAGGAAAACCGCCCATCCGGAGCGGAGCCACGGATGGTTAGCAGAAGCCGGGTCGTACTGTCACTCCTGAAAAGAAAAACCACGAAACAAGGTGGATCCAGAGCGGTGATGAGCGAACTGGGCCAAGTCGGGTTCCTGCCATAGCAGTGGGGGGGGTCACAGACAGCCAAGCAACACTATAAGTGATAACAAGCTGCAGGTCTTTCTATTCCTGCGAAAGTTTTTCTGCCTCCTGGCTCTGGACGACTTCTGCTGGATGGGATCCACAAAACACACACGGCGAGGGCTGGCTGCTGCGCACGAGGCACGTTCTGCCCGTGTGACACATGACATATCGGCTAAAGCAGCGGCGGACAGCTGACCCCAAGGACAATCGGCATCGCTGCTAAAGGCAACTAGAGGCATACAGGACTGACCCGGGTCATTAGCCGCGTCCATTTCAGCAGAGGAGGCCTGTAGTTAACTGAAGTGTGATGGAAGGAAGGAAAGAAGAGAGAGAAAGAAAAAGAAAGAAGTATCTAATGGAGGTAGCTGGGAACACAGGACAAGCGCCCTCACCATCTTCGTAAGCAGCCACTGCCACGACCGGGTTGACTTTCACCTGGCTGACGTGCGCCAATGGGCCGTCCCCGGCGGTCACATGACTGGGCCGCAGGTATGAGGTCCTGGAGTCCCAGTGCAGGGTGTCCCATAGCCTAATGTCCCCAGAAGTGTACCTGCGCATTACATGAGGACACAGGCATGTCACTGAGGTGGAAACATCTACGACCCTAATTCCTGCTGATGTGCGCGGGGCTCCAGACTCACTATAATAACCATCTGTAGGGCCAGAGTTCATCATGAGCCGTGGAACTGTTACACTTGTATTCATTTATTTTAAATTTAACGGAATTAATATTTAGTTGTGACAACATGACTTTCACTGTAATTTAAGGAATGGTCAACTATATGCTTCCTTTGGCCACATACATCCTTTTGTTTGGAACAAAACCGTCAGACAAAATTTTGGGTACGTAAGACCCCAGCGCCATGGGGGGGGGGGGGAGTGGGGGGGCAAAACAGCTGAATGGTGCCGAGAATGAGTTCATTCTCTGCTCCCGCTAAGGAGCTGCGCGCTCTTCAGACACAAAGGCACGACAATCCAATCCCGTCGCGCCACACGCGGG
Organism: Petrocephalus zakoni; assembly: GCA_026774425.1. Classification (NCBI taxonomy): domain Eukaryota; kingdom Metazoa; phylum Chordata; class Actinopteri; order Osteoglossiformes; family Mormyridae; genus Petrocephalus; species Petrocephalus zakoni. Next base: position 29,654,752 of record JAODKN010000041.1, on the reverse strand, counting down.
GCCCACTCCAGGCGGCTGCCAATCCGGCGGCACGGCAGGAACTCGCGCGGCACATTTACATAGTAAACAAGCTGATGCTACATTAGCCCAGGCGAACAAAGCGGGCACGCCGATTTTCCTCGCCATGCGAAGCCTTAAAAAGGTGAGGTCATTCATTTGGTCCATTCTGTGTGTCCTTTTGTGTTTTCAAGTGTTTGTATTTGCCTCTTTGTGTGTGTGAGTGTGTGTGTGTGTGCACGTGCACACGAGCGTTCGGGCTCCACGCATGCGATACCTTCCCCCGGGAAAAGGGGTGCGCAGCTGAGTCCCCCGGGGTTGCGCCCAATCCCCCCCGCATGCTGCCTCAGGCAGACAGACGCCTCCCTGGACAGGACTCAGGAGCGGCACAGACTGGGCTGCTGGAAGCAGGAAGCCTTTTTATACCGTTTTATAAGCACTGCGCCCCTTAAGCAGGAAAAAGAGCCTCAATTCACCCCAAACCCAGACATCTAAAAAAAAAGAAATAAATAAACCCACAGTGTCAGACTAAGTTTACAAACATAGATCAGATGGCTACTAGGATGTAAAGGGGGCCTCTGTCTCACAAATCCTCCAATTGTACATGTCATGTACAGGATACTGCTTTCAAACGCCCAAATTACTGCCAAAGCCATTTCTTAGTTATAGTCATACTAAGTAACCAGACTTTCTCGCTGTGTGGGACTATGCAAGTACAAAATGAACTTCAGAAGCCTATAGAGCAGGGGTCTCCAACTCCGGTCCTGGAGAGCTACTACCCAGGAGGTGTTCTGTCCTACCTGGCTTCTGGTGAGCCACAGCTGTTCTTGGTATTTACCTGAGAACAGCTGTGGCTCATCAGAAGCCAGAGAGGACAGAAAACTTCCTGGGTAGTAGCTCTCCAACACCGGAGTTGGAGACCCCTGCTGTAGAGGGTGTGTCAGGGACAAAACTAATATCACTTAATTTTTTTAAAAGTGCATAGCGATGACCGTGTGAGAGAACATGCATACATGTCCCCAGACTGATCCTTCTCCCATCTACGATGCTTTTCAAACTTATACCCAGTGCGCCCGGGAATTAGGTCTGGGTGAGCGCCACCACAGCGGGCAAAGTGCTTAATGAAGACGGACCAAAGGCAGCATGGATGGATGGGTGCCTCTCGGGGCCTCAGCAGGGGGCTACTCAGGACACAAAGACCCCTTAGCCATTGACTAAACAGACAGGAAAAGGCGTCCCATCACCGCGCTGAGAGATCAGACAGTCTCTCTTACCCAGCAATGACCAGGTCTTCACAGGAGCTCACGTCACACAGGACCCTGCCAAGCTCATACTGAAGGTTACTGATGGTGCCGATGCGATTCTGTTGGTAATGAAAATTGACAAAATTTAGGACTGGTTTCGTCTTTGCCCGGTATTTTTGCATGACTTTGGACTGGGCAGGGCTACTGTACCTTCCAGTTATAACGCAGAGTGTCTTCGGCCTTCTTGCAGTCGCGCAAAGTGCTCTTCCAGCAGGGGGAGTCGGAGACACCAGCCCCAGCATGATACCCCTCTTTCAAACACAACCTATACCAAAGGAGCTCATCTTCAGCTAGCACCTTCCACGCTTTGCTTACCTATAACAGCAATAACAGGGCAACAGGGCTAATGCCAATTTAAAAGTCATCACGGTAACACTTAACTTAAAGCCACATTTTAGTCATTTAAAACACATTCATAAAGCATTATAAACATGGCTATAAATATTTATCAAGAGGCATAACACATTATAGCCACGTGTATTATGCATTATGAATGCTTTATGAAGCTCTCATCTACAATGCATTACAAATACCTTCATAATGCATAATATACATGACTTTGATGCCTTTTTATAAATAGTTATAGACAAGTTTATAAATGTGTTGCTATGAATTATAAGAATAGTTATTAAGCTTAATGAATATGGGCTTCATAGAAAGTGTCATCATAATCACTAAACAACTAGATTCAGCAGTGCATTCAGTGTATAGCGCGTGTAATACAGCCTTTGCGAATAAACCATCGGCTTTACCTGAGCACACCGTCCCAGGTCGGTCCTGCCGAGACACTGGAATATCTTCAGTGCCAGTTCATAAGGCAGGTCCACATCAAAGAAGGGGATGTCATCCATTTCATTCTGCGGTAGGGAGTACATGCATGGGGACACTGATCACCGCGCTTTAACTACCAAGATTCAGTCCTTTCATACCACGGCCGTCTCACCAGGTCCTGGATCAGCTGCTGCACTAAAGCATCGTTCCTGGGCAGCCTGCATGGAGGCTCCTCCGCGGAGCTGCTCCCCTGCCTCTTCCTCCGGCTCGCAGTGGCCTGGGCTCCGTCCCCCGGCCGACTAATCCGTCCCTGGGGCGGCCCCGCACAGTCCGACTGCGTCTCCCCCGACAATCGCCAGCTCCGTCCATCTGCTCCCGGCTCCCTAACGCCTTCATTCGGCTTCCCGTCGACTCTTCTTACGGCGCCAGTCCGACCCGGCGGCTGCTGTAGCAGCTCCCTCTTCCAGCGCTCTAGGAACGCTTCAAGGTCTTCATCTCCCATGTCATGTGTTAGAGAATAATTAAAACAATGCTAAAAGCGACCATATTCCGCCTTTGGCCACGGATCAAACGGCGAATTAGCCTGTTAGCATTAGCCCCTTTCCGCAAATACGTCCAGCCCTTAAAGCCCTCCGACTGGAACACTCGCTTGGCCTATTAATCGTTCCGCATTTCTGGCGGAGCCGCTGTATATTAAAACCACATACCGCATTTGCGTATTAAACTGACAAAGTATGATATTAATATCGAATCACGACGGCTTATGAAGATTTATCGGTTTACACTGCTGAATCAAAATAAGGTTTCTGAGTAAAGTCGCTCCTGAATTGAGCCGTCTCTGGTGCATACTAATTATACGGTCTGCAGCGAAAATACATAACGTGTTATATGTAATATTAGTCACATCGGGGATGTATGCACTAAGGCAATGGGGCTTTATGTATGCAGCCTGGGCACGGAGCGCCGCGGCATATCCCGCGGCTCCACCTGTATCAGAATGACAAAAGGGTCTGCCCGACGAGGCGAGCGCTTCAAGAGTTAATGATTACCTTTCTCTTTTGGGAAAAGATGATGTAAACCCCACATCATGTGACACTTTAATAAATAATAGAGGGGAGAGAAACAAACACAGGGAAGATTTGATTCAGACAGTTAAGGGGGGATCTCCTTCCTGCACAAAGAGTGCGAAGGGAGCGGGAAGGAAAAGGAATATATAGGGAGGTATAAAGGAATATGTGCTGTCTCCCGATGGAGCAGACTGTGCCTGCGGCGGGCCGCTCCGCCGGCGCCCAGGGACCGGAGTCCTGCTCCGGCGCGCAGCTCGCCTCTCGCCTGCGCTGGATCGGAGACCAGCTGGAGAAGAGCAGGGCGGCCGGCGGCAGGAGAAGCGGCAAGGGCACGCCGGGAGGGAAGCGGCTCCCGCTGCGGGGGCTGCTGGCCGCCTGCGCCGCCGTGCAGATAGCGGCCCTCTTGCTGCTCGTCAGAAAGCGACACCTGTAGGCGCAGTGTCCTTCTGCAGCAGACCAGCAACAGGTAAGCGAGCCGGGCCGCGCAGACGGGCGCCGCCGACATGCGCAGCTGCGCAGCGGCCGCGCAGTCCCCGCGTCTCCGCGGGCTGCCTACGCAGACGGACGCTGCGACGAGTGGCCGGCGCCGGCAGCGGCCGCTGGCACGGCGGTGCCTTTGGTGGACGGGCGTGCAGGCGTCTGCGCGCTGCGCAGAGGGTCCCGCAGACGACGTGGGCTGACGCGGAAAATAACGCTTGCTTTTTCTTTTTAATAGATGGTGCCTTCAGGACCCCGATGGAGGAGGTGGATGGGCATCGGACAGCCCGATATTTGCACTGGAAGGGGACACTTGTGCCAGCGGGAAGCGCGTCTGCAGCGGCTTCGGCTGCGCAGACCGAGCGGAGCGCTTCCCGTGCGTCGCCGGGAAGGTACTGCTTCCAAGCCTTTACTCGCACTTGTGCAAACCTATATATATTTATATATATATATATAGGAGGATCTCTCTGTTTCTCGGACGAGTATTTCTTTTAGAAGTTGCAGAGCTTCTTCTTGGCGAAGACTTCCTTGGGTGTGCATTATGAATTATCAGTTTATATCGCACCGGACACGCACCGTTTCTCCGTTACTTGACCACTACCGGGATTTATTTATTTTTTGCTGTTGTACCACAGGTAAATGTGTTTCAGGTTGCTGGTGCTTTAAGCATGTGGGGTTGGACCCAGCGTTATTGTTTATACATGACCAGAAAGCACCAGTAACACCGGGAATAGTAAGTTGATGTCATGGTCCCTTGGTACTTGGGTAAGGGGAAAAACTTACTAATAATCACTTTAGGATTAAGGCTTATGTAACTGACCTCTGAAAGGGATTTCACATCCAGTATACCAAGTTTATTGCTGTAGATAAACAACAGGGAGAAATGAAGTTCTCTCTTTTAAAAAGGGAAATATTTGAAACATATAACACGGTTTTTAGTAGCGTTTTTATTATTCCTACCAAATGCTCTTTCTTTATATTTCACTGCACTTCTGGCCTGTGAAATAAGCTAACTGAATATATTTTACCCGGCGAGTCTTATCTGAAGACAGCAGCAAGTGACCACCACACATACAGTATACAGTCATTTTTACTACTGAGCAATGATATTTATTAAAGCACTGAACCTCTAAATGGCCAGCGCTCTGTGGCAAACCTGAGAGGATGGGAAATTTACTTTCTATTTTCTAAAAGTTTTGTATACAGGGCTTTTGAGCTCACCTTTTGTAACAGTGTTAAGGTAGACTACCTTAAATCTTGGGGGAAGATGCATTTACAAGCATGTCACTTTTTTCATAAGCTATAATGTTTTTGTATCATTGCAGAATTGTGATATTATACCGGTTATGAATTTGTGATTTTACACATGTGCTATCTGCTGTTCCTAAACAAAAATCCTGTGATTCCTGTGACAGATTTAGAAAATAAACTTTTCCATACTAATAGTCTGAGTGTATTTCTAAGCAACACAAAATGTTTTAAATAGAGGTGTAATATTACAGTTTCAGTTGGTGTTTTAATTACACTTCCCCGCTGGAGAAATTTCATAAAAAATTAATACAGAATACAGTTTAGCAGCATGCAGGGAAAAAAAATCATATATTCTACATAACTATCTTCTCTTATTGTATTGTAGAGTCAACAGTAATTCATTGTCTTCTAGAAATTGTCCAGAACCTGATTTCCAGAACTTCCATTTTTTTAAAAGTGTGATGTAATGATTTTATACCGCTATTAACGCACTTGTCCTTCAGCCGCTAGAGGGCAGCCTCGATCGATTTGTCATTATAACTCAAAGGCAAACACACAATGAAATGAACACTGTGGATTTAAAACGTTCAAGCTCAGTTTCAGACGGTTGACCTCACTGGTCTGGCACGGAGGGGTTTCAGAGTAACACCCAGCCCTGTAACACAAACCCGAAAAGCAGATTCTTGGAGTTGTCGCTGTGGGAGTCCGCCTGCCACCCCGGCTAGTACACCTGGAAGTGGGCGGAGGTGGTGCCGTCCTTCCAGGGACGCGGGGTCTCGACAGCCGCGGAGCGACACAGAGGGCACGTGCGCTCCCGCTCGAACCAGAGGCACAGGCAGTCCTCGCAGAACACATGCTGTGACAGACAGGCAATTTGGCTTCTCAACATTCAGCACTGTGAGCATGGGAAAGTAACTTATAACTTATATTATCTCTTCATACAATCACCTACTACTTTCACATGAAACCAGACAAATGCAAGACTGCAAGTTTTCGTTCGATATCTGTGATAGCACAGAAGAACACTCACTCTACCCACAGCTTATCCAATAGAGCAGTGGGTCTCAATCCTGCTCCTGGTGCCCCACCTGCCAGGAAGTTCTCACTCCAGCCTGACCTTATTTAGCATCAGGTGGTTCTTAATGGCCTAATAATGAAGGTGGCAGGCTGTAAGCAGTGCGGGTTTGACGAAACGCTTTCTGGCAGGTGGGGCTCCAGGAGCTGGATTGAGAAACACTGCTATAGACACATAAACACAAACTAAGCTGTCTACTATGTATTGGAGTGGCAGATGTAACTGAAATTCATTTTCTAGTCTTGATTTCGGGCCTATGGCTGGTATGGTGATGTTGACTTACATCCTTAAGGCTGATGGCCCAAGTCCCAGAAGGCCCTAATGTTAAACCATAGATAAAGGTCTTGAATCTGAATTACTACCATTGTCAACGTCAAAGTAACATAACATTATGGATGCTACTGATGTGGCAAATGCACAAATAGAGGTCCTCAGGCATCCCCACCCATGGCACCCTCGGGGGTGCCCTTACCTGGCACAGCAGAGCCATGGGGTCCCGGAACTGGGTCTGGCAGATGGCACAGAGGTCCCCCGCCTCACTGCACTGTTGGCTGCTTGCTCTCACGCCGAAACTCTGAGGACCACACAGAGGTCACCTGACCACCCTCATAAAATGTCATAAGTTCTGTCCCAGCAGGGAACCCTAACCATCTACCTGAAATGCTTCAAAAAAAGTACAGCTGTACAAATGATTAAAAATGAAACAAGAACAATGTAAAATCTTTGCCGCTCTTTTCTAGTATCAAATGCTTTTATTTTTTTTATTATTCATGTCAAATCTCAGCAGGTCTCTTTGCATCTGTTTTCGTTAAATGAAAACACAAAAAAGGTCTACAGGCAGATGAATCTAAATCAAATCTGCCAAAATCTCCTCGTAAGCCCTCAATAACCCTCTGCAATGAAACACATCAGTGTGCATAAAACACTCCAACCTTTAAAAAGCTAGCCCAAGGAGCACACAGGAAATGTGAGAGACGAGTTCTATGGTAAGACAGCTCAGCAGAAACTGAAATCCACTGCTATTGGGGATATTTTTATCTTCTTTAATTATCCTGCTGACATCTGGATACTTTGGCTTAACCAGACATGCTAGTACGCATCTCCCCGATTTTGGGGACTCGTGGTTTTGGCAAACGCAGCAATATTCTAGAATAACTTGCTTGCTAAATTTACCCAGTTGCTGGCTTTCAGTGGAATTAGCCAGCTCTCACTGCACCCAAGCACTCTGGTAGCCACCTTAGCGTTTTATCTTGCTACCAAGACTGGTGGAAGACAGCTTATCATTATAAATTACAACAAGTGAGGAGAACCTGGGGTCAGAGAGCAGGGTAGACCAGCATCTCTGGAGCAATTGGGTTTAAGGGCCTTGCTGAACTAACATATAAATCTTACAAGGCTTATTAACTCACCAATTGATGCCACAGGTCTCCATACTCCATACTACCCAATCAGGCCACTCAGATGGGCAAGTCCGCTATCAAAATGTACATTAGCCATCTCATGGTAAACCCTGAACCCCGGTAGAATGGTTTAGGTATACAGAGGGACCTCCATATTCATGGTTTCATTAAAGGCGGTTCACCATGATCCAAATAAAAGAAAATTCAGAAGCGGTTCTTAAGTATCATTCGTTGATGCATTATGTTTTTTGTCACTGTCGTTATGTGTCCTTGTAAAATGTGTAACAGTAGCCTGTGCTTTTCATTGTGCCTTCATCCTTCCAGGGGTATAAAAAGCAGGATTTTCACTGCTTCCTCATTCCTTGATACATGATATATTTTCATTGCTATGTGGTCTCTGGAGAATTAGGCTAAAACGTCAGAATCCCCTTTATTCAAGAGAGGGTAAAGAACGGACTTTATTATTGGACTTTATTATTATCATTTTAAATGTCGGTATTGTATTGCTGTGCATATGTACACTAAAAACATGTTGTGGTTTACTGTTATTCTTGGAATATATCACCCACAGATATAGGGGGACTACTGTGCTATCATTGGGAGGTCATTTTTAACACGTACAAACCCTAACACACACATTTACATCATTTAATCGATTACTCAACAGGTTCACTTAATTCTCGTTTTCGCCAGTTCAAAGGATGCACCATATGATTCATAAAAAAAAAAAACAACAGAATAAATGTAAAATGCAGATTCTCTCACCTGGGAGCTACAGAGAATCGCCAGAGCTTTCCTGATTCCCGCTATCCGCCCACAGACATCAAAAGACTGCACAGGGAGAGATATCCATCATGTGGCCGTCCATATGCTTATACAACAGTCATATGCACAGCCACACTGTGCCGTTATACCACTCAGAATCTCTAATCCCATGTAGCCTATCCCTTTGTCTCGAACAAAGACTGTTTTACCAACAATATTGACGTAAACATCTGTCAAGCTACAATCTTTTTGTCTGAGCAGCAAGTGACATAAGCACTATAGATAAAATAGTAATCTTGTTCATCAGCACAGCACCTTGCACAGGCTGTAGATGATGATGAGGGTGGCCCCAAGGAGATAGCTTCCAGATGGGTCCTCGCCCATGATGTATTTATACCACAGCTGGATGGGAACCAGAGCCCGGAAGAGCTGGCTGATCTCCTCAATCACCAAGTAGACCTTCCCCTGGAGGAGCGACAGTGGAGATAAGCAACCAAAGACACAACAAGAGGAATATTTGAAAATGTCCCTAGGATGCTCAGTTATAGAGCTCAGAGATTTGCTCCAATTGGAATGGTGAACAGAATGGGGTTTGGGGGGGTGCATAATATTTGGGTATGAGTTCCACAAAGCTGCAGGAGAGTAACAAGATCATAAGGGTCATTTTGGCTTCATCACAGGGGAAATGCACTACAAAACAAAACAGACGATGAGTAGGGGAACGGTGCACCCACATGCTCTGTGGCCAAATCATTATAAATGTAAAAAAATAACCATACTGCAATATGCAATATTGTACTGTATGAGCAGATGGAAGACTGGGGGGGGGGGGGGCTTGGGTAATCACCAGGCTCTTCAAGAGACTGTTCCTCTGTTCTGGGAAGTCTTTATATCTTATACCAACAACCAGTTCCAAAATGGCACAACTCCAACAGCCAAGTGATTTGCAGCTTCACCAAGACAGAGGCAAATTACCAGCACTGCAAGGAAACTGGCAGAGGGCACCCTCCACCTGCTATCCAGCCAACACGGGCACACCCCGGTCAACCATAACCAGACCAGAAAAGCCCTTAATAACAGCTGGCTGTAGGGCATGCAGGATCTGTGGGTAGAACTCACACTCTCTGTGCTTCATCACGCGTTATGAAATCTTGGATTTCACCTGACAAAAATTAATCACCTTCTTCTGGGCCCTACAAGTCGCTAGAAGCGGGCACCGACCTCCACGAACAGGCAATTTATCTTCCGTTTCTCTGTCCCTGGAGCTGTGCTTCCTTTAGAACTCTCCCCAATTCCACAGCCGAACCTGGACTCCAGCCAACGCCGGCTCCCTGACCTCCTTGCCCCCCATTTCTGCAAACGGGGCTGCCAGTCCACGGACGCAACCGGTGGCATCATTCCATCTAACCGCACTTTCATTAACCTCCTGAATATCTAAAGCCAAACATTTACCGGCGTCCCAAGAGGAATGGACGAGGTGCGCAGCCGTTAATGAAAACGGATGTCAGTTATTTCCAAAAGTGTAATTAACAAACCGCAAATACGCAAATTCAGAATCAAATTCGTTGTCGGTAATAAATCATCCCAAATCTACACGTTTATTTATTATTAGGCTTATCATTATTATTTTTTTCTTTCTTTCAAGAAGTGAGACAGATGCAAGCTAGCTCCAGGCATCCCGTGGAGCAGAGTCCCCTGCGGACGGCAAAGCCCAGTACCCAGCTGCTGTAATGGGCCTACCAGGGAGTCGTGATTTCACTGGCAGGCTCCTCGAGGTAGGAGGGAGTGATTAGCTCAGCCGCATGGCAGAAACCCCATCACCTTTTTCTTAGGGGTGGAACGACTGGCCAGATAAACTCTTTCATGGTTTTTAATAAATTAATAATTCATTTAATTAATAAATTGAAAATAAATTAATAGATCGATGCGTAGAGCTGGTAGTCTGGCATACTACATATAAAGAGAAACATTTCCTGGGGGAACTACAAAGTAACTAATTACCCTTAATAAACTGGTAGTCGTATACTGTATCTGTTTATTACATTAATGTGCATCGCTGTGGGTTAGCACATTATTTTGATATTTCTTCTTCATTATATAAACATACACATTTTGGTAATAAACATGGCATATTCAGCTCTACATTTATTCATTTACCTATTTCTATGCCCGTACTTACACTAGTACTAGATTTCCTAATTTATTTAATATTTATTTTGGTCTTTTGTTAATAAGCTAGGCGGGTCTAACTGCACTCAGTGCAGGACTGGTTAAAGTGGTGGGATCATTTCAGCTACTAATGCCTTGACTTGGTGTGGCAGGTATTTTGACACACTGACAAATGTTTCAGATGGCGTTGGGGGGTGGTGGGGGGCACACGTCAGGCTGGGCAATATGGACCAAAACTCGATACCTAAAACCTATTTGCCTAATGGCTCTAAAAGAGACCTGACAACCCTTTCAGTTGCTCCGCTTAAAATAAAACTCATATTGCAAACAATTTTCAATTGTGCTTTTTGTCAGCTTGTTAAAAAATGATATGAACATCAAATTCATTGTGAGATTTGATTTTAGCTGTCCCAAATTGCTAAAAGAATATCGATAATAAGGGTATACCTCATTATGAAAATATATCGATATACCATAAAATTCAGTATAGCCCACAAAACTTGGCGAGGGTATGTTGTTGGGGGGGGCTACATTGGATAAGTAGACGATCATCTCTATCCGTGCCAGAGAGGGAACTGCCGATTGGCGTGTTTTAGGAGGAACGACTTTATTTCAAAGCAAAGATTGAACTAAAATAAAAGGGTCCTTAGTGGCTGGTGGTTGGGGGCACAATGGCTCATTTGGAGGTGGAATAGCCCGGGAACCCCCCATGACACCGACCCTGCATTTCCCTATGCACGATGGCTTATAGTCCGTCACGTGCACGGATATCGTAACTTTATGACTTTGCATGCACCACACGTTTAATGGCAGATGCACTGCAACTTTATCAGCTTAAATAAACTAGCCATTAATTTTTCCAGACGAAATAGGAGGTAGTCATTTGGCGCATGGTTCTCAAAATCACTCACTAATTTTCTTAAGTCATCAGCAATGGCACATAAAAATTAATCATCGGTAACACAAGACTACATAAAAGTAAGGAATGTGAACTTATCAGCTAAGATAATTACAGCTAGGTAATAGTAATCCTGGCAATGCTCCAGTGTAGGGTTGCAGCTATCCAATTATAATTTTAATAATCGAGTATTGCATTATTCCATCGATTGATTGAGTAAATCAGATAAGAAATACTTTTGTCTTATTGAAGTGCAATACTGACTATTCAAAAGAGAAAAAAGACAGTCTCTAAAAATTAACATATCATTGGTTTTAATGGTTAAACTGCATGGCATAATGATATTTTAAGTAATTCAACATGAGGGAGATTAAATAATCTGAAAAGAAGAACTTTTTGCTCAAATGCAAAAGCGCACATAATAATACAGACATTACCATAACAGGGTCTTTTTTGGCAAATACATTACCACAAAATAATTTAAGCTATTTTGCCAAAAATTTCGTAGTTAATTCACACTGACCCATGTGACCCGAGGAGAGCTGTATTAACAGGGCAGCAGTGCAGCCAACTGTAATTTTGGAGCCACTGATAACCAGAAAAACTTATGTAACGTTACCTTAATATGTAACAATACCCTGCGTCAGTAGACAAAATCACTTAAATGGGGACGTTAATCTCGATAGCTGCTAAGCTACCTTCGGTCACAACTATTAATTATGGGAAGCATTAACAGCTAATGCTATGCCAATATAAAAACAAAATATTTTATTATATTAATGACAGCTAATGTATCTTTAAAAAATTCAATCAAGATACCGCTTGGTAAGCAATGTAAATAACCGTGATTCTGTGCCGTGAATTTCAATGTTTGGAACTATTCACTGTCTCCAAGATTCAGAAGTTAGCCGAAAATTTCTCCTCCATTTTTTTAGAATGGGTCCCTACGGGAGGATTGCTGTCCCTACCTGATCTGTACCGCCTTGTTGCTACCTGATCTGTACCGCCTTGTTGCTACCCGACCTGTACAGCCTTGCAACTCTGTTTTTTCTACCGCTCTGCTACACGTAATGCAGCGGAAACACACTGTGCGACAGTAATAATCCTCCGTGTGGAACACCGTGATCTCTGAGCAGTACATAGTTATGTGGGTTAAACGAAGCATAGGAGCAAAGAATTTTCATAGAGGATTTTTCGTAATCGAGTTACTCGAATCGTTGCAGCCCTACTCCAGTGTACCACAAAGCAGCCACACCAGTCGCTAAGCCAAGGCATTAGCCGAACTGATCCCACCTACTGTATTTAACCAATCCCCTACCGAGTGAGGTTAGACATGTCTACAGTACATTATTAACAGAGACAGAAATACAGAAATAAATGTGTAAATACAAAAGTGTAGAAATAGATAAATGAATTTAAGTGCTGAGCTAATTATGCCACTTTTCATGACCAAAATATATTTGTTTATTTATTTAATTTGATCATTTATTTATAGAATTCAATGATGTTAGCTTTCAGGTAGAGAATATTCAGGTATTTTTTCAACTGCGCTACATCTCTACACCCCGCGTCCATCCCTCAGTGTTACAGACACTGAAACACTAATCCATGCCTTTATCACCACCCGCCTTGCCTACTGAAATGCATTGTTCTCTGGACTCCCGTCCAAACTTATCAACAGACTACATTATGTTCAGTACTCTGCCGTGCCTTTACTTACACATTTGAGAAAACCCACCCACATCATTCCTGCTCATCATGACTGGTTGCCTGACACTTACAGAATCAGGTATAATAATATAATCAGGTATGTTACTAATCACCTACAAAGCCCTCCATGGCCTTGCCTCTCAATGTCTGCCTGACCTCCTACACCATGAAATGAACATTTTAGTTTACTTAATTGGTAAGTGCCTTATACATTTCATTACTGGTGAGGACTTTTGACTGTTCGCTCTATTTAGGACTAGCAATAAGTAAATACCATATGCAGGGACAGTTTCTCATGAAATTAAAATGTGTAAACAGGCATTGGTTGACAATGACAGATGAACTAGAACGAGGTTTCAGGTAAAAACATCCATGCACTCAATATGAGGGGCCAATTTGAGACCCCCAAAATGACACATACCCTGGATTTGAAGGCAAGGAGGATTTTGGGTAGAAACAAGATGAGGCATTTCACCCCAATGGTGAAATACTTCAGGACAAAGTCGGTGATCCCCACCACCCAGACCAGGTCAAAGAAATCAAAGCTGTCCATGTTTGGCTTGGCAAAGATCAAACTGTAGGGAAAAAGACCCAGGATAGCTGTGTCACATGACATGAAATTATTATATTACTATTGACCTAAAGAAACTGACTATCTGTATAACAATATCTGTGCATCCAGATTCCTACTTTATAGCACCCATGAAGAGAGAAAAAAAAATCAAATATTTTTTATTTAAGATGGTCAACCAAATTATACAAATATGGAGTATGATTAAATAAAAAAACTAAATACTCACAGAAAAGTTGACAGAAAAAAACAAAACATCCCTACAGAAAAAGAAAAAAGAAACATAAATAAACATATGGAGATGATGGAAATTAAAACATAAATGACTATAAATGAGCAAACATTCAGTATGTTACCCCAAAATGTAGAAGTTCGCAGTACCTGTTGTATAACTCCTCAGTGCTAAACGTGTAATAAAGATACAGGGTGTTCCCAGCCAGGAATACCTGGATCCAGAGCGTGACGAAAACAGACCTCTTCTCCTAATTAGCACAAAAAGCAAAACAGTTGCCAACACATCAACAACAAAGCAGTAAAATAAGTTGATCCATATTCAGTCTGACATTAATACCCCTATATATCTTCTCTATGAAGTTTAGGCACCAGAGATTACTGTAGGTCTATTAATTTCCTCAAAAACTTTGATTTCATATCAGTCTTTGGTGTAGCTTGCATGTTAGAGCAGCAGGAACACTCAAACATCAACAAAAATATTATCATTGTAAATTATTATTATTATTATTATTATTATTTACACTGTGAGGACCACAAATCTAGTGTTGCAGGAAGGGTATCCCTCAATACCTAAACAGTAGCATCACACTAAATGCTGTTTGTTGCTTTACAGTCATATTCTCTCCCCGGATATCACAGCCGGTCTTACTTACCCGTAACGACACCTGGTGCTTGAAAGCCGAGTTGGCAAACGTGAATGTGCTTGCCAACCCGATGCACACAGCAATCCCTGGCGCGCACACACACACACCAAGCAACAGGGTTAGACAGACCTTCAACAAAAACAAGAGTAGGTCTAGAAGCAGGTGGGCGGGAGGTGGCCTACCCAGCTTGTGCTGAAAGCAGACTTTGGCCAGGAGGATGAGGATGAAGGGGAAGCCTTTCTGGAGCCAGGATACAACAGCTCGCAGCTCGGACAGCGCGGGCGCGGGGGTGGAGGGGTCGTCTCCGCCGTCGTCCCCGCTGCCGTGGCGGTCGGCCGCATGCAGCAGGGACGAGGAGGAACGGTGCTGGGAAGGCTGGTGGTAGTGGTGATGGTGGTGGTGATGGAGGTGAGGCTGTGGGGGGCGTGGCAGGTAGGGGCTGCTCTCTGGCCGGTGAGAGCCCTCGTCCCGGGAGGAAGACACCGCCATCTGGATGAAGACCTCGGACGGGGAGCCCAAGACCAACCCGGCTGCCTGGAATGGGACAGAGGCCACGTTGCTGGAAGGGACGCCCACCAAGCCAGAGAAGAGCTGCTGGGGTGAGGGGTCAGATTTCAGGCAGTCAAACACCCCAGCCTCATCCAGACTGCTCTCTGACCCCATTGTCTGGCTCCTGCTCCTAAATAGATAAAAAAAATAACTATTTACATGAATCCCACAGCCAAACAACACAGCTTTCATTGAATTACATCCTTACACATGGCTGTACAGTACCCTATTCTTTCTAACTGCAATATATGAAAAACGTATAACCAGAATTTCACAAAAAATATATATGAGATGTCTCCTAGCCTAGTGCTGGCCACATACGGACAGAATGGGCGAGGGCAAACCTTTCAGGGGGCATGCCATCGGTGTTACTGCTGTGTCGCCTCTGCATCACATCTAGCTCATCACCCCTGGATTCAGATCTGGCGAATGCACGGAAAGCAGACGTGTCAGGGCCGCGCAGTGTGGCCGCAGGCACTCACCGCAAGGACTGGCGAAATATACTTAACGCAAACATCTCATAACGACACTCATTAAAAACGCGAGAGGCAAATCAAATTCAGGTGTTTAGTTGGCTAGCATATACATAAGAATGCAAACCTGCCTCTATTGTGGCACCTTCCCGTACCAATGTGAACATAAGCCGGCACACACACACACACTACTTTACGTCTTAAAATACAATCAAAGGAATGCCAGTTTACAGCAAACCCGGGTGAAACGCATATGAGCAGGACTAAAAGCACATCTTACCGATATCATCTTATTATTTTCCGTGCATCCCCTGTCATGCATTACAGTGTACTGTGTTTTACCGTTAGTCCTTCTATCAAATCTATGAATCCTTTCATCGGCGGAACGAGAGGCTACTGCAGACTTGACATTAGGACAGCCCTAATAACAAAGTACTTCCGGGTCAGATAAAGTCCGCTTTTAATCGGCTGGCAGAGCTATTTGCCTAATGGGCAGTGCTACAGGACGTCTCGTTGCAGGAGAATACTGTATTAATCCCACTGTTTGACAATGACCCGCAGCCGGCGCGGCGCGGTTCGGGCTCGCTTTGCAGTATATCGCCAGCCCGGCCCTCGGACGCGCACGTGTGACGTCATCGCGGCGTCACGCCGCAGCTTCCGGGTTCGGCGACGCCGTTTGTTTTGGCGCTGCGGCTCGTGTGGTTCGGCTCCGGCCGGTTTCTCTACCACGGGAGGTTTGGGTTTCTCTCCACACGCAGGACGGGACTCCCGCAGCGGCCCGGCGTCGTCCCGCAGCCCGGCATGTCTCTCGGCCGTGGGCGCGGCGGCTCAGCGCGGTAGCGGACTGCCACTCGGCCCGGGTCCCTGCCCTTCGGCCTCGGGTTTGCGCGGAAGCTGCGGCCCCACTCGCCGGCGTAACCCCGGAGGTCGCTGGAGTTAAAGGCCCCTCACTGTCGCGCGTTGAGATGGGTTAGTAGCTCCGCGACCCGAATGGCTGCCCACGGCTAACCAAGCGGCGGCACCTGCGGTTCCTCTCCTGCATCCCTTCCCCGAGGACGCCCTCCAGCGAGCCCCGGACACGGCGTCCCCATGGTGCTGCGCAGGCTTCTCCGGAAGCGCTGGGTCCTGGCCGTCGTCTTCGGGCTCTCCCTGATATACTTCCTCACCAGCACCCTGAAGCAGGTAAGCCCTCGGGGCTCCTTCGGGCGCCGGCTCTCTCCCCGCTGTCAGCCCGGTAACGCCGTACCTTCCCTAGGAGGAGAGGACCGTGCGGGATCGCACCCTTCTGCAGGCCAGGGACCCCGAGCACCGCATCGCCTGGAAGGTGCGCTTCGACCTCGGTAACAGCAGCCGGCAGATAAGGCAGTGCCGGAACTCCATCCAGGGGAAGAGCCTAATTACGGACGAGCTGGGTGAGACCTTCTCAGATCCCTGCTCCGATAGTCAGTCGTCATTTATGACATAATTTATCAGTTATGATTCTTGATACCTTGTCATATTTTAGGTTCAAACCTAAATGACACACAGGTGCTCAGTTCTGCTCTTCTGGGATGAAATGTGTTGGTAGTCTAGCTAAGGGAAAAGACTTTGTTTGGCTTTGTGTCATGCATATGCGTCAGGCTCTTCCTACATAGAATAAAGTTATTTTATGTGGCAGGAACATATGGGTGGGTCTGTCACTTACAGTCAGTCTAAAATTAGTCCTAAATGTGCTCCAGGCTACGTCTGTGAGAGGATCAACCTCCTGGTGAACGGTTGCTGCAGCACCAGCGCAGCCAGCTCTCGACAGTTTGTCTGCGACACTTGCCTGGCGGGGGGCTGCTGCACTGTCTACGAGTAGTGCGTCTCCTGCTGCCTGCAGCCCGACAAGGCAAGGTTG
>JAODKN010000041.1:29591931-29607994 GCA_026774425.1 Petrocephalus zakoni | reverse complement strand
CGCAACGTAAACCATGCATTAGTATTAAATCTCAGCAGGCGTCCTGGCATCCTCTGCCACAGCAGAAAGGAAGCCTTATCTGTGGAAATGTGGAGGACATTTTAGCAAACACGTTAATTAATCACAGTACTTAACACTAATACATCAGTGTAAAGTAATGTACTATGGAATGTGAGGTCTGATTCTTAAAAGCAATTTCTAATAAACATAGAGGACTTCCTAATGGTTTTCAAAAGAAAAAAGTACATGATTTTTTAAATGCACGCATCCACCTAGAGCTCATGGTACATATTTAAATTTTGGGCACGCTACCATGAGAAAAACATCCAGCTGAGGCAGAATTCAGCAGAAATGTGCAGATGAATAAAGGGGTTAATTATGACAACTGTAAATTGGGTACGACCATCTTCCAAGTTAACATAAGACAGAAGTTAGATTCCTTATATGGACATGGGTTGCTTTAGGGTTAGCGGGATGGAGAACTGAGTAGCAGGTATGGAAGTTTTCCTGCTTCTGAAGCAGGTAGGGGGTGGTAGAAATAACTGAGAACCACTGGGTTAGGGTTAGTGTTTTACAAACTCATGGCATTATGGGTATTGGACCTGACACTAAGGAAACCGTAGGTAACATTACTGTGTGCCTAACAGCAGTCAGAAAAGCAAAGTTTTCATACTTACACTGAATTTTGTATAAATTGCTAGTTTCCTTCTTTGACAGTAGGTTGGAATGGGCATCTGTCCTGGGGTCCACTTTGTGAATAAACATGGACCGGAACCAGCCCTTTTCGATTTTATCTGAAAGACCTCTAGAAGGCAGCAAAACAACAACCATCCATCATGTTATATAATCATTTATATGTGGTTGTTTATTATGTTGGGGAAATTATTTTCGTAATTCTTCATAATAGGCAACGCAAAATGTGTTGTACTTTGCAATTAAATGCACTTTTCCATTTTGCGTCCAAATATAAAACTAATTTAAGTCAGATTAGCACGTCCTTCGTTTCAAGAGCACCTTGCCCATAATTCCCTTCGTCCTGACAGAGACTTCACTTTTTCCACTTCACAGGGCAAAGGTCACTCTTAAATAAACCATGGGTATTGATTCCTGTCCATTCGACAATGAACATAACAAATGCTTAAGTGTCCACTGTTACTCACACGCTTCTTAATTAAAGTAATATCCGTCTGTGTGCATGCAGATAAATAAATGAACTGTCGAGTAGTAGCCTATCTTCAAAGAAACAGCCAAAATGACAACCAAGATGTCACCATAAGGCGAAGTACACAGAGACTTCAGCAAACAGCTTAAACGTCTCGGGCGCCTGGACAGGATGAGTATCCCAGGTGAAATATAAGGCGCTTATTATAATAAGGAAAGCCCAAGGCTGCCGGGATTTACCTGCGCGGAAGCAGCAGTCTCGGCACGCACTTATGCAATGGCGAGGGCAGTCTGAGCAGCTTTAAAGGGCGCGTCGCCGCCATCTAAGCTGCTTTCTGTCCCGTGTCAGTAGCGCAGGTGTCCGAGGACCGGGGCCGCGGTGCCGGGCGCTCTAAGGCTGCGAGGGCGCCGTGCTCTCGGTGCGGGGTCGCCGCGGCTCTGCGTGCGGGGCGCCTGCTCTCGCTCGCCGCAGTTCCTGCGCACCGGGTGACGCGCATGCGGGCAACAGGAAAGCAGCCGAATGCGCAGGATGCGCAGACATGCACGCACCGAGTGCCCCGACCGAGAAAGCGCGGATTAAAGCGAGATTCCGTGCTATTCGAGTAACACAGGAATCCCGGACTGCCTAGCAAATTGTTCTTTCTTAGCATAGACTCGGGTTCCTGAGACTAGTTAGTCATTTTTGGTCACTTATAAAGCAACATATAAATTGCTTGAGAGCAAGAAATAAATTGCTTGAGATATATTCCTTAGCTTATATATTAACGAAGTTTGACAGGAAACAAACGACCTATACTCCCTATATCCCCCCATCCTCTGGCCGGAGAATAAACTTCAGCCCTTAAGTTTAGGATACCAGCACCAATGTGTACTTTTACTGGTCAATATACATCTCATTATTTTTAAGGTCGGTGCTCCAAATATGCTTAATTATTATTATGCTATATGCCGGATTACAAAGTATAAAATTACAACACTATTCCCAAATGCAATAAATATTGTAGGATCAGATGTTTAAAATTTCTATTGTTAATTTTATATTTAATATTTCCCAGTCTAAGCACACTAAATTTAATAATTATCAGTTAACCAGACAAAACACTTTGAACAGAAAATAATGAAAACACAACCTGGGATCAGACTCGGTGATGTAAGTGTCAGATAGATACTAGTTAAAATCCATAGTCTAAAGCCTGTGAACCTAGCTGGCGAAGATACGCTGTCCTACTTTCTTCAAAAGCTGTAGCGAAGTACAAACGCTGATCCCAGAGCCGATGGGTCCCGGTCAAGTGCGCGTAATTTCAGCCCTGAGTGGGCCGGCTTCGACCCCGCTCGGAGTGAGTCACATAACCCGGTGTTTCGAGTGTCACTCAGGTGCTAAATGGTTTTATTTTATTCCTCGCCAAAGCCGATTTTCTATTCTTGCAGACGGCGGTTTTAATGGCCACATCTGTTCTGCATTTCGGTTTCATATTTTAAAAAGAAAGCACGGGAACGATTCAGGTGTCTATTAGAACACAGAAATGCATCGATGCACTGCACAGCTATCCTTTCAGTACATTAAAATTCACGGAGTATTTACACCACTTAGCACGCAGATAAATTCGCACACCAGTTTCGTGAAACTACCTGCATATTTTATTGATTCTTTCTCCCATTTTATCTTGCATATTTTCCATATTAACCAAAATATTTTTTACGAATCTTTACTGGTCGTCCAGTGTGAGAATGTGTGACAATAATAAGTTTATTAACATATTTCTGTGAAGAGAGGCTTCCCTCTCGTGGTGGAATGTAGTCACTGCAGACGTTGCGGCCTCGTCGCTGTTAAACAGCTAGCCCGTTCTGCCCACACTTAGCAGGTGCATCGTCTTGTCTTTTGAATATATTTGAGCTGCTTCCGTGTTTCACCCGCAGGCCCGGAAATGCATCTCTGATCGCACTGCACAAATCCTCGAAGTCTTTGTTTACAGGGATATCCTGAGAGAAAATTACAATTAAAGTTGCATGTTCATTAAAACTTATAAGATAGAAAAGTCATTAAAAAGGGAGGCATTCTGAAGACTGGGAGATAATGATAACCTACAGAAAAATCCAAGGACTCGACTGCTGACCCTGGGTTTCCCTGGATGGCCTTTAGGACACCGTAACAGCCTGCAGCCTGGATGGGATTCCGGGACATCTTTGCCAATGCCAACAGAAAAAAGACAAACAGACGTCATGATGTTTACAAGCCGTATCTGAAAAGGCCACGGACTGAAAAACGAGGCCTTCCCCGTGATCACTTCTGACACTGTCACATTGCGTCAAAAAGCGAGTTTTCCATCGGCTGTCACTTTGAGACAGCGTCAAAAGGCATCCACCTGGCTAATCCCAACCACATCCCATCTGCTATAAATGTCCACGTCCTTCATACCCATGAGAGTTTTACTTACAAAAAAATGTTCTGAGGGCAGAACGAAAAATGATTGGTTCAGAGTGGTAACCAATCAGATTATAAAGGAGGTGGGTCCAAATAGCCGTAGGAGATGGGACTAACCAATTAGATGTCTTTGCCTCCTCTAATTGCTACTAATTCTGGTTATCTCTCTGAACCATTTTTTGTTCTGCCCTCAAAACATATTTTTGTGCAGGTAAAACTCCCACGAGTGTTTTACGCTAATGTCGGAGCCCAGCTCCTAGGATGGATCTTACGTTGAGCAACTTGATCGTCTTGTTTACTCGTAGACCCATTGCAAAGCGGACCGCACCGTCAGGGGGAATCCGATTGTTGCTGAAATGAGAAAAACGACAAACTCTGAGTAAGTGTCAGAGGTGCATGGCAAACAAAGTCATCCAGAACAAGCCAAACTTGAGGTGACACGTGTCATTTCACGAATCTCTGTAGTGTATCGCCAGGTACATTTAATCATTAATCAAAACATTTAACTGTTTTTGAAGTAGAAGACACAGGAGGTGCTTGACAAAAAAAAATAAATTACAAAGGGAATCAATAATTCTATGGGGAAAAGTAGAAAATGAAAACTGTTAGGCCCTACAGTGCATGCTGGTTTATCTTTGATTGACTTGTTTATTTTATTTGTCACAGAATCTCATTTATCTCCTGGTGGTTTCTCTCCTGGCGAGTTTTGGAGGCTTAGTGATTGCCCTAAAAAGACTCACATTCCAGCTCTTAAAGAACATTAACTCATCATTGCTTAACTACAATTCTGAGTCACATAGGCACTAAGTAAATTTAGTTGTTGCCGAAGTTGTCCACATAGCCTGAATATTTTGAGTTATCATTAGTGGTGATCTTAATTTAAAAGTGTGGGCATTAAGAGGGCACCTTTTGTGCATAAAAACACCATCCTGCTTTCCTATCCTCTGATCATTACATTGCTAAAAGATAATGCTGTTACTGACTGGCTTCACTATGGGCTCTTTGACCTGTACTGGCATGTGACAAACCCTGTGAAAGCTCATGGTTGGCCAGCACGTCACCTGATGTTCAGCTCCTCCAGGACATTGTTTGCCTTCAGTGCATCTCCTAGGGCTGCTGCCCCACCACCAGCAAGTCCGTTATAAGACAGGTCCAGAACTCTGAGGAATATGTTTGCCTGGTATAACAGGGCAGAAGTGCATCTCTGTCAAAATCTATTTTAGATAAAATAATATAGAAGGGGGGCTGTAATGGTGGCTCATTTAGTACTGCAGCCTCACAGCTATCAGTCTGACCTCCTCTGCACACTTTGCATGTTCTCCCTGCATCACGTATGTTTGCTCTGGGTATTCTGGTTTCATTCCATAACCCAAAGGCAGGTTAATTGGAATCCCTAAATCAATGTACACATGTGCCATGTGAGTGACTGGAACTCTATCCAGGTTGTACCCCAGCCTTGTGCCTTTGGCTGCCGCCCCCGTGTGACCTTGACTGGAATACGTAGCTAGAAACTAGATAAAAGCATGCTTCTGAACACTTCAAAATCAAATCAAGTCTTTGGCTTGTTTCAGTGAGTTTCATATATCAGCCGGTGCAGCATTGCACGGAATTGTTATTTTTAGCATTGTGCTTTATTTTGTTTTGTTTACCCAGAGCATCGTGCCGAAACTACCAGACTGACAGAATGTAGTTTTGTGTGAACAATAGCGTGGTGTAGAGAAGCGGCGAGGCAGAATTATCGGCCTGCCGCCAGGAGTGTTAAACGGGAGGCAGGACTTTCAGATTCCGATTCGCAGTCTTGTCCTTGTGTTTTTGGCTCAGGTGGGAGAGAGTAGGTCATCTCTACCCCAAGGCCCTTAGCCACAGCCAATGTGCCTTTCCCGCGTATACAGTTCCAGGCGAGGTTTAGCTTCGTCAGGCCAGTGTTTTCTGCAATCGCATCCCCGAGAATTTCCCCTAAGGAGAGGAGGGAAATAAAAAAAAACAAATTTCAAACAATTCATCTCGGCGATGCCTTCAAAGATGGCCGATATTGTTCTGATATAGACAGATTATAGAGAGACCTCTGATGTGATCAAGGGCCTTTTCCACCCAGACAAAGCAATAACAGTATCAGGAAATCTAATAAAATCATGATTTAAAAAATAACATGGCATGGCTTGCCTGGTGCGGCCTGCAGGTCAGTCAACGTGGAGACCTACCAATTTCTATCAGGGGTATATTCAGACATAAGAAATCTGTTACAGTTATGCATAACGGGTGAGCAAATAAACTGACTGGGTGCCTGGCGGAAGCATTCATATAGGTGCACGTCTTCTTATTGATTTCTTTTCTTGGTCTATAGAGAAACAGTCTTCTATTCACCTACCAAGAACATGCCTGTATTGGACCCGTTTGTCACTATCCTGAAGTGACGTTTATGTGAGGCATATATCACATATAAGCAACCGATTCAGATTTAAAATTCATAGAATTGACCCTGACTGTCTGTCCGTGCCGAGATGTGTCACCGCGCGGAGAGCGGCGCAGCCGTCCGTGGCATGCCACAGAGCTCCACGGTAACCTGGGAATGACACATCCATTTCCCCCAGCTCCGCAAGCCCGAGCGAATGCCTCAACTCCACTCCTACGTAGGCTGGGGAACTTCAAACACTGGACTGGAATCAAATGTAACATCAAACGCATTGCTCCATCAGCGTTTAATTCTAATTTATGCTCTCCGCACTGTACACTCCCTTCAGAAGTATTAATTAACCTGTTTGTGGAAAATTCTGATTACTTTCTATGCCAAATCCTCTCTTCTTCTCTTAATAACAGTTTTTGGTTCAATAGCATTCGGTATGAGTCAAGCCATTTTGTTTATTTCTTGCTTATGAATTGGTGGTTGTTGTTCCTAGACTCTAATAAAGAGCTCAATGCCACGTCTATAAATTAATTTGAATGCAAACAATATTGGAATCTTGTTTGTCCACCATATAGGTCTGTCAACCTCCCATTTAATTTCACCACCAGAGCATTTGATTCAACTGCATCAACGCATGAACCCTTTGAGTTTGATTTACTTATTATTTTTTGTTGGAACAGAACATTTATTTTGAACTTCTTGAAGTACTTGAGAGGAGTAGGAGAGCTGCTGTTCTATATCATGCATGTGATCCTGTGAGGTACCTGACATTTCACCCATGGTGTTGTGACTCAGGTCCAGGTCTTGGAGTTTTTGATTTCCCTCAAAGGCCCTGGCCAGACCCGCGGCTGCCTGGTCACCAAAATTATTGGTGGAGAGGTCCAGGCGGATTAGGGTACTGTTCTCGAGGAGCATGTTGGAGATGGCGTTGACCCCCGCGTCTCCCAGCCGGTTCTCCGACAGATCAACGTCTGTCAAAGACAGTGTGGTGAAAACACTCATTTTGCGTGGCTCTAGGACAGGAACATACTGATGTCCAGGACAGGAACATATCGATGTCTGGTAGAGCTACAGTGTTTTTCTACGCTGTGGAAATGTATCACTCAAAAGCGAGTGACTAACAAACTAGACTTTTGACCAAAAGCTTGGAGGTTTAGAAACTTGGTGCTGTACCCCCACGAGAGCTCCTTAAAATGAAGTGCTTTCTTTAAAATTCCAGCTTGAAAAGGCGTAGAACCATAGGAGACACACGTTTGCGCACTAAACAACTAAATAATCCAACCATTTTTATGAATTATTCTTTTTGATGAGTCTTTTTGATTTTTCTTCTGTGTGCTCGAAAACTTCTATGTTGTTACAAATAACCAGCTCATTGGGGGGCTCGTTTGTCTCCCATGGCGAAGGAGCTCCCACAGCTAAAAGAGAAGCGGACACCAGTCCTCAAACAAAATGTGAGAGAGAAATGAACAGCGCTGTTGAGTGTCAAGAGGGGCCCGCCGCATTTGGCAAGCGGCGACCATCGGCATCGAGCACCTGTGATGTAACAGTTCTCTTTCAACATCTCAGCCAAGGCGGCCCCGCCCAGCCCCTCCATCCAATTATCCCTCAGGTTCAGCTTCAGGATGGAAGTGTTGGTTACCAAGGGAACTGCCAGGGCTTTGGTACCCTGCGAAAGAATTTTCTCAGCATGAGAACGTTATGACTGCTAAGAGATTTTCCTCAGTCGCGAGATGGAAAATGCACAAGGTGCTTCGTGTGAGTGGTTGAAGCCCTGAGATCAGGTTTCATAGGTCCCCGGGAAAGAACCCGGGCATATTTGGCTAGGATTGGTTAGGATTGGTTAGGATCAGTCAGTTCCTTCATCAGACCCGAAGCAGGGTGAGTTTTTAGCACGCAGTGTTTTGTGATTTATGTAGGACAGGACATTACCTGGGGTCCCAGACCGTGGTGCATCATGGTCAGTTGGCTGTCGTGCATGTGACGTAGGAAGTAGGAGATCGGGACCACACCAAACACCTGACAGGCTGCCTTATAACGTGCCTGCCCAGTTGGGTTGTACATCTCCCTCGCATCTTCAAAAAAAAAACAAAAACAATAAAGATCCCACAAAGCCCTCAAATCCATATGCATGGGTACCCACAGGCACTGTAATGTCCCGGCAATTGAACAGGAAACTGTAGCTAACATTGTCTTCTAAGGCACAAGTCTTTATAAGCTTCAAAGTCACTCAAAATTGCTCAGCTTATGTGTAATATATTCCGCCATTTTTTCCCCAAGGCCAATGCACATTGATTTATCAAAACAAACACAGAGAGGGAAATCATTAAAATGCAGACGAGTTCCGTGCCGAGGATCCCGCGCGAAGCGGACACCTCTGCATCTCGCCGACAAAGCAGAGGGAAGGCCACCTACCGGGGCGGGAGGCGCTGGGGCGTTGAAACGCCTATAAATCGAGAGTGTGACTCATCGCCCATTAGTGATTTACTTGACCTGAGACTGGTTATCCACTCGTGGTGCCTGCTGCTTCCCTGATATCTTCCTACTCCACGTGTGATTCATCCCACAGCTTTTAATGAGAGCACTGATAGCGCTACCTTTCGGCTCTGGATCCGTGCCGTCGTCCTCCTCCTCAGTGCCCCATGGTTCCTGGCCCATGCAGCTCTCCTCGCCAGGCCGGCTCCCTGTCACTGCCTCTCCTGTGTCCTGAAGCCTATCCTGTGACGGATCCAGGCTTACTCCTGATCTCGGGTCTGTCTGTATGAGGAAAGCATCTCATTTTATCACTAACATCAGGTTACCATTTCACCTAAAAATAAACAAACAAATAAACACGTAAAGCCTATTTTTCCCAGTAGTTAAATTTAGAATATTAGCTATGAAATTTCTACAATTATCAGAGCAGTTGAAGTTAACTATCTAATCCAAGGCCTACTGAGCTAGGAATTTTCAGTTTCTTATTGTTTAATCATGTACCCTAATATAACTATATATTCTGGGACAGCTGGGAACCAATCAACTGACTATAGTCACTCATGTGGTTCCCAAAGTATTTTATTTGAAGCAAATTTCATGCAGACCATTAATCTGTCTGTCCCCAGTAAAGTAATCAGCTCATTGTAGCGGAAGATGGCGTACTTACCCTGCTGTGTACGCTACCACCGCCAAACACCTCCCTAAGCCTGCCTTGTGGTCTGCTTTTCTCACCATCTAGCTGGAGAAGCTCGCTGTCTATTTCAATGTCCCTGTCTTCTACGATGCAGGGCAATAAAGATGTCTCCAATACCAGCCTCCTGCTGATCGCCATGGTTTCAGTCAAACATACATTCAGTGTTCAGGGGATTGTCTCAAAGACTCTCTCAAGAAACAGATCTGGTCAAGGCAGCACTAATCTTTTAGTGAGTGCGAGGGAAATGCAGGAGTTGCAGTGGGAACACCGGTTCTGTGAGTAAATTAGCGCAGCAGCAGGATTTGCTGAATTTTCTGTCATGTCAAACTTAGTGCTAAGAAGACCAGCCCTTATCAGACAAGGAGTGGCATTTGACTTAACCAGTTGTTGAGTTGAGTTTTACTTGGTCTCTTCTTCTCAAATTAGCTGGGGCTGCAGAACACCTACGCTGGCGGGTGTTTGTTGTTGAGTTACCATGGAGCTGTGGCAAAGCACTTATCCTTTGCATGGGGACTTGTGAGTACAGCAGAGAGCCTGGGAGCTAGCTGGCTAGTGCTAATGCCAGCTCACATTGCAGTGTCTTTGCGCAGTGTGGAATGAATCAGCATTAAAATAAGCCTGTGTTTACTGCTGGAAAGGCCATTCTTAAATTCACAAGCTCCCAAGCATCTAAACAAGCTTCTGCTAATCTGCAAACAAAACAACACTGACAGACAAAATGAATCGACCAAGTTGTTGACATAGAAATAATTTTTTTATTAAGTAAATGACCAGCTGGTTTTGCAGCACGCACTAAACGGAGAATAATGAGGCCTGATAGATTCCACGATATAAGGAGCTTTGTCAGAGGCCATTTCGGTCGTATTTTAGCAGCAGTGACACGAAACACTAACATCCCCCATGTACATTATCGTCCAGGGATGGACACGATTACAATACAGTGCTACAGTGCTATTGGACAAACAGCTTCTTAAAAATGTCAGCATATATCATGCATTCAGAATACAGCTGTAATTTCCGCATATTTAAGGGATATTAAATTTTTTTTTTTTTTTTGCCAGCAGAACAAACAAATACCCATTTATATAACTAAAATACATTCTCATATAATTCAATTCTTGTCAGCTTCGTTGCCATTGTGTACATTTTTTGCACGCTTTACATCACAGAGTTTAGGCAGTTTAATAAATAATCCTTAGTACGTGAATGCGCTGATAAATGTTTCTGTAAAAGCCACATACAGTTAAATTGTTTTCTTTTTCAGCCCCAAAAACATATTTAATTGAAAACGTACCTTTTTTTCCACTTCCAGAAGGAACTCATATTTAATTTCCTGTAAATCGGTCCTGATCTCATGAAATAAAGACTTAAAGGTACAAAACAAAGAGGATAACATGACGAGGATGTTCAAAGGAAGGCCGGCGGGCCGGAGATATGCAGAGTTACAGGGTAAAACATGGTCCCACAGAAGTGTTCAATCCCCACCAAACGCAAGCATTGAGCTGGTGTAGTGCATGCATCAGTCTTTTCAGGAGAAAAAAAATAAAACAGTTCCTCTCAGTTCAATACACCGACCATTTCGTTGTTAAAAACGGCAGCTGAAAGCACAGTGCAACAGGTTCCTTGTTGTGAGGAGGGAAAGAGGAGTGGGTCTGGCCGGCGAGAGGTGCTGCTCACGGCAAAGCGGGGCTTGGAATCGGCGCGGCTCTGAGAAAGGGGCGCCGGCCGCGGGTGCTTCACCTGGCAAAGTTCACTGCCAAAATACCGACGAGTGCCATTGAGGGAAGGCTCCAAACAAAACGGACAGGAAATAGCCTGCCAGGTTACCCTTTGATTCTTTCTGGCTTTATTTCAGAGGTAATTTTACTGTACAAAATGACTAATAAAATACATAAAAAAAACAAATTGGGGGGGGGGTAGTTTGAGTGATGTGGCTGTGAGTCATGTGGGCAGGCCATTTCAGTGGGCTCCCGGGGATTGGTTCACTGGGAGAGGTGGGGGGAACCAGGAGGTGACTTTGGAACCATAAAGAAAAAGTCAATCCCCAGAACATTCTGATAAGCACACTCGTGGGGGTCAGGAGGAAGCATGCATGACAAAGAGGTGGTTCAGACACCGCCCCCCCCCTCCTAGTTCGGTGGGCCCGACAGACGTCAGCAGGCTGTGCGGTCCACGTGGATCTATGCCCCTCGTTTCCACCGGTTTCCGCTGGGCCTGGTGAGGTGGATGGCAACGCCAGTCCAAATTACACACTTTAGTCATCGCCTGGAACGTGGCGGAGGAATGCCGCCCACTCCCGTACAGCTGGACGGCACTCGGCTTCCAGGCAGCGAAGCCTGAGACACCGTATACAGAGCCGTGTGACGTCCTTTCATTCCCCATCGCCGTTCTGAATGAGGTCCCTTCACTCCCAGTCAAAGAAAGTCAATGGTGAGACAGGCAGATAGTAAGGACGCGATCCAGCGGCTCTCCAGCCGTCCCTGTTACGCCCCAAAGCTCAGCGAGACGACATTTTACGTGTGGTCTATGAATGTACGCAGTCAGTGTCACACTAATCCTGCACTCGGTGGCTGTTTGTCAAGGAAAAGCAAAAGAATGCCTTTCAAATAAGCATACTACGGGCGTCTTAGTTTGATGCAACACTTACACGCTGTTACCAGGAGCATTTTACCTCCCCTTTTGATAGAGATTGGCAATGGTGTTGATCTTTCTGGGTTCCTCACCCTCATGAAACAGTGGTTATTGGCTAGCATCTTAATGCAGCCTCACAGTCCAGACATCAATCCTCAAAAAAAAACCATCAACACCCACTGATAGCAACAGACAGTCTGGGAGAGGGGGGGGGGGACCACTGTGATGGACTGTCAGCGGAGATGCCGAATGCACACTAAGCATCAGCATCAGAATGCACACTAAGCATCAGGACCCCATTCTACGCCTGTCCGTGTCGTCTGCCACAGGAGAGCCACCAGATGCATGCGCTTCCTTTGGAGTGTGAACACGCGTAATCCTCTAAAATAACCCGCGTTAGCGGCGTAAAAATACTCCACCTTATGAACAAGGCATTTATTCTCACATTAAATATTTAACATTGAATATACTGAATACACCACACACCGCTGTCCCTCTCATGCATTGTTACTGAGACAGCTAGCTGGTCGGGTGAACGCCGCTTCAAAGCTAATCCATTTCAAAGTAATAAGGAAAAAGTGCATTTGGGGAAAGAGGGAAAAAAAAAAACGCACCTTTGAAAATAAGATAGAAAGAGATTTCCACAGACCAAGTGCATTGCCTGACCGTCACAAAGCATAACTGGTAGAAAAATGCATTGGTAATAATTTACAGTATAAAACTTGGCACAGTATTGTTGACTAGCTGCTTGGTTTACGTTACGTTACGTTACGTTACTAGCTGCTTGGTTTACGTGAGTTTCCGCCTTCGTGGGATCCGATCCAGGTGGCTTTGCTTGGTCCCGCACATTTCTATGAACAGAAAACCCTGAAATATAAAACGAAGATGGGTCGCTGTAGTTATTTTGACAAACTCACAAAAAAACAGCCACTAGATGCTACACAGTCATTGAGTCAATCCGCCCAGTCTTGCTGATACTGTACAGATAAGTACTTGTATAAAAGCTCTTATCATGAAATGTCCAAATGTGAGTGTGGAAAACAGCCACTTGGAAAACCATAATCCTGTTAGATGCAGGCCCTTTAAACTGTAGTTTCTATGGTTACCATGCTGATTTGGTGGCATCATTCTAAGAGCAGAAGCTCTGTACAGCAGCTCCCTTCCAATATATACCTCAAGGAACAACTGGGGATTTCCTCAGGACATTAAGCGACTTGACCCAGGAAACCGAGAAGCTGCAGAAGACTTACTCATCTGAGTCCTTCTTGCTCTCTTCGATGAAAGCGATGGATTCTGACCTCAGCCTATTGGTGACCTCGTAAGTGCGCAGGGTGACCCCAAAGATGTCTTCATGGTAGCGGTTTTCATCCTGAAATGAGATGAGAGAGAATAGTCAAAGCACATCTCAGGACGAGTGCCGGTCTTGTTCCTCAAGGTTTCAAACAGAGGAAGGCCATACGCGTAATTTGCTGATGTAGAAGCCAGCATCCTCCAGGGACATGTTTCCCTGCAGCTTAATAATCTGCTGAATGGTCTTCAGGACATCTCCAGCCATGGTCACGTCCCCACAAACGTAGATGTGACCACCACGCTCCTTTAAGTAGCTGTAGACTGTCTCAGACAGCTGCTCACGGAGAATATCTTGGACATATTTCTGAAAGAGGTAGACAGTTGTCATCTTTAGGACTTTACCCGTGGAAGACTTTCAAATGCCCTTGTTAGTAGCAAAACCAGCTAGATTGGCCAGCTTGCTGATGAAGGTGGCCAAGCTGCGTTCCTACCTTTGGTTTTCCTGGCTCTCTGGAGTAAGCCGTATACAGCTCTTTGAACATCCCCTTGTTTTTGGCCTGAATCGCTTCTTCTCTGTAAATGTGATCGACTTGTGACTGCCGACATCCAAAGACGAGGATCATGGGGCATGCTGTGATCCCTGGACCGTGAAAAACACAGACAGGCCTCATTGGCACGGGCCTCACGGCATAGCTGAGGAAGTGTGACGGGATTACGGTCGGCCGGGACACACCCATCTGCTCCAGATCATGCAGCCTCTGCTGCCAGAAGCTTCTGAAGGGGGCAATTCCAGTTCCTGGCCCAATCAGGATACACGGAGCTTTGGGATCTTTGGGCATCTGGAAGGTTGGAGCTCTGGAACAGATGTTTGATCACATGATGTGTACATTATATACATTATTTACATCATATACTGCTTACAGTGATTAGGAAAAACTATGTCTTACTCATTAAATTATTCAGGCATAATGTCTTTGGAGCAACCCCCACCAAGTTTACCATTTAAATCAATGGTCTGCATGACGAAAAATGAAACATGGTCACCAACTGATTGGCTCTAATGCAGAACAATTAGCTTCATGCATCCCACTTCAAAATAAAGTCTTACCCTCTAACAAAACATGGGACCATTTCATCAACCTCTATCCTGTTCAGCCAGGAGGAGCAGACCCCATGGTGGATGGGGCCTTCACTATCTGCAAGAGACGATTACACATCAGCGTTCCTCTACTATCCCTTTGAAATAAACAAGCAATAACATTGTTGGGGGTAAACCATTTACAAGTGTATTTATCCCAACATGAAACATGAAAGGCTGTTGTGTTAAGGTACTTAACCTAAATTGCTCCCGAAAAAGAAATAAATAAAAATACGATTCAGTGACATGAATGGATTAGAGTGCAAGTCGCTTCAGATAAAAGTATCAATTAAAAATCTACAAACAAACCATCTGTAATCAAAAGCAAACTACTTCGTCTGAGAGGTTTAAAATGACTTTCCTCAGGTAATTTAGCAAAAGTACACATTAAATTGGGTTTCCATCTGCTGAAACATATTCCATTTAACAAGCTGGAATGAAATCTTTTTAGCGAGAGCTTAAGGTTTAAGAGAGGATGGGGCTGATGCGTTTGGCTCACCTCTGGTGCGGTAGGAGACCACGGCCACTGTGAGGTGGATCTCCCCAGGGAAGGTGTCCGGCGAGGAACTTATGGAGTAGTAGCGTGGCTGCAGTAGGGGAAGCTGGGTGAGAAGGAGCGTGGACGGGACCTGGAGGGACGGGAACTCCTCCAAAACCTCCACCATGGTAGCGTTGTTGTACCACTTCCACTCCTCATATTCTTGCAATCCCTGGCGACAGAGGAATGTGGCCAGCAACAGTCAGCCCTGCGCTTCCCATTATGTTCAAATGCCCCAGGCCAATATTACAGATAATGCTGTTCTCATCCTCAGCCAGATCCAAAATAAGCCAACAGAGAAGCTTGCTTTGAGAATTAACCAGAGCATAAACTATGAGTTATGACTTGGCTAATGTTTTCAGAACATTCATGAAATGGAGATTTGGTTGTAGGTGGATTTCATAATGAAATGTGTCTGTGGGTTACGGCATCTGAACCGAAATGTACATGATCTATGGAATATGACAAAGGAATTAGACCAAACAAGAAAAACTGGAGTCGCTCAGTGGATCTCTTGGGCAGTCAACACCCACATCAACATCCACATCACATGGATCTGCAAGAGCTTCTCTAAGCCTTAAGCTCCACTGCTCCCAGCCCAGAATCATTCGGTGCTACCTTGCTGAGAAGCTCCAGCTTCTTCCTTTGCTTTTCGTTGCTGGCCAGTGAGGCAAACTGCTGCAGGAGGAGAGGGCTGGGTGGGGTGGTGATGTCCAGAAAGTACTTGAAGGCCTGATAGATGGTACAAGGGGGAATGCGAGTCTCATCTGTCCAGTTGCTGATCACGCCTTAGAAGGACAAGGAAGCAGCACAAAAGGTTAAAATCCGAATGCATCCATTGACCATCCATTCAAACACTGATCGGTATCTGCAGATCTTAGCGAATCAGAAGCCTAGCCCAGGAACACAATGGCAGGGGAACAACCTGGCTGGGATACCAGTCTGTCACAAGGAACACAGTCTCACACTATGGGCAATTTAGAGACATGTGTGACATGCTTTTGAGCCAAGGAGAAAACTGGAGCACTTGGAGGAAACACAGGGAGAACATGCAACTCTACAACCCTAGGGTTGTCAAAGAAATTAATACTCAGATGATAATCAATACTAAAAATGGTCAGATTAGATACAGTATCAATACCAACATCTTCGCCTCACACAACACTGCTGCAGACAGGCAGGGACAAAGCCCCCGCCCCCCGCCCCCCCGCGGGCGGGGGGGGGGGGGGTGTGGTCGGGGCCACATCTAGTAGTAGGTTGGTGGGCAGAAAAGGGGAAATTTCTTGTCGGGAGGGGCCACGGTAAAATCCAAG
>JAODKN010000041.1:29578026-29591831 GCA_026774425.1 Petrocephalus zakoni | reverse complement strand
CACCCCCCCACAGAAAGGCAGGCACACAGCCCCCCCCCACAGAAAGGCAGGCACACAGCCCCTCCCTGCACTAGCAAACGGACAGATGAATGCTAGCTGACATTCACATCACTGAGCTGGCTGAACATGGCAAGTGCTGCACCTGAAGGGTTTTAGTGGAGAATGAAAAAAGCAAAAGTGTGGTTTGGGAGTGTTTTGCCTATGAGGCAGTCGGGCAGGGAAAGGCGAAGGATGCCGATAAGCCTGCATGCAAACAATGCTACAAAGTCGAGTAGCAGAAGACACTTGGCTTCACAGTAATAATGAAGTATTAAACAGTGATCATAAATGTTAAGCATGGTTGGCACACACATTAATATTAGCCGTATAACTATTACCAGATTGGCCGACGGCCACATTAACCGTCTGCTCACCAAGTAATCATTAAGGTAGCGGCTACGGCGAATAATAAACTGATAACATTAATATGGGAGATAGACAGCAAACGTCATCAGTCCTGCCCATTTAATGTTAATACACATTGTTAATTTAACAGGATAACACCCCTATTTGTGTCTGAAACATTGTTTGTCTTAAAGTCCCAGACTGTAGCTGAGAAAAGTCGGCCAGCATCTGCCCAGGAGCTGTGGCAGCATACCCGACCAACTGATCAGTAACGGAGACACGCTGCCAGCTACTTGCCACTGATGTTATTGTCCTAATCTTTATTAATACAAAGTATGTGCCTCGTAATTTTTTGTCTTTTCTCTCCCCCGGTTGTGTCAGAAATGTAGCAGTGCGAGGACCCTACTGCACCCGCAGATCCCAAGTCAGGAATGAAACCAGCAACAGCCAGTGGTCACACATGCAAATGGCCAGAGAAACACACAGGTGGAAATGGCAGGAGACCCGAATTACCTAAAGCTGTGCTCCTCTCCTCTAAGAACTCCACCTTCACAATCTGATTGACAGGTGGAGCATCCTCTAGCTTTTCAATGAGCGAGTTCACCAAGTCTTCGTGGTTGCCGGGAAAGATGCCGAGGTGGTCTCCGGGCTGGTACTTCAGGCTGTCATGGTTATTTGTGTGGAGCCTCAGAAAGATTGTGGAACGACTGGAGAGGGAGACATTCAGAAGGCCGGCGTTAACTTCTCAGTGGCGCTCACACTTCTGCCAAATGCGCAAGACGACGACCCGGCGAGAAGAGATTAGGCCGCCTACTCAGATTTAGGACTTTGGAGGTTTTGCCGTTTCAGCAGCTTCGCGCCATAAACCTTCTTCTTGTGTATGTTGTACAGTGCTGTGGGTGGAAACAAAAGAGGTAATAAATCAGGAAGAAGCGCATGCAGAACCTGCAGAATTTGACGAGACCTCGTCGCTTGTATTTAGCTAGCTTCTTGCTCTGTATGAGCCGCTAGCCAGACAAGTTTTACCTTGCGTCAGCTCCGGGGCCTCAGCAGTGTAGGTGAGGCGGAACTTGCTTTTCTTCCAGCTGCGGTCGTTGCTGATTAGTGAGTCGTTGGCCTTCTCGATGTTCACATCATCACCGACGCAGAAAACGTCACACGCAGCCTTTAACAGATGGCAAGTCAAGGGGCTGATTGAGGTGAAGGGAAACCACACATGGTATCCTTCTATAATCGTCTGTTGAGATGTAATCAATCCACATACACCCAAAAATATCCACCCAGTAGGAGTTATCCGGTCTCTATGGGTAAGACTTAGAGCTGTCAGTCAAGAGGACGATTGATTTGATCCTTGTAGAAAGAGCTTAAGGTCACGGTGACCTCTGCAGCAGTAACTGATCCCCATGTACCCCCCAGTCCCACCTTAAAGACCTTCTTGGCCCATGTTCTGAAAGACTCTTCCTGTCCGCACAGCTCGTCCCCCTCTCCCATGCGTAGGATGCGCTCCCCACCAAGCTCCTCAAACAGCGTGTCCACAGCGTGGGCAAAGGCACAGAAGTGTGGATAGGCCCTGGAGCCAAGGCCAAACACAGAGAACCTGCACGGAGCGGGCGAAAGTAATCACGTGGGCTCCCCTCTGGACTCCTACCAGCTCCAAACAGCAGTAAATATGCAGTGTGTCATGCTGTTTTTTTAACGCAAAATCGTTTCAGCCCCCCTTCTTCAAAATGAATTTTTGCATCAAAGAGGAGCTCCACATACTTAACACCCACAGAAGACATCTGTAGCTCTACCCTCCCACACAGCATAAATGAAAGCGTGGTATGGGTTAAGCCATTAAAGGTAAGATCCATGCTGATTTTGTTAATGAGATGTGTGTCCTCTTCCATCCAGATCGATGCCAGAGAGCCAGCCTCCGGTAATTTACCTGACATTGGCGAGAGGACCAGTACTCTCGAAGTTGACCTTCAGCTCTGGTTCGTCGCTGGAAGATTTGCGTGTGTCTGAATATGAGGAGACACTGTTGAAGCGAACTTTGTAGCTCCTGCAGGGATTCGTCCGGTGGGGTGGGTGTAAAATATACAGAATGGGGGAGTATTAGAGTGCAGCGATGCAGAGAAACAGTCCTGGAAATGCTTGTGGCTGAGGATAAAGATACCATCAATATCCCTCTACCATACTGTTGTAGGACTTCAACAAAGGAATGGTGACTCACTTTCTGTCTTCTGTGTTGGAGGTTGGATGTCTCATTTCCATCAAGGCAGCGCCAAATTTCTAAAAAGCAACAGGAACTCACAGCCAACCAATTTCATCAATGGGATTTTTTTCAGCACAAACAAAGATAACCATATTTTTTAGCTATAGATACCAAGGGAATATAACTGGTGTCAGGTACAGAAGCAGAGAATGAGCTCATCACTCGGTACCTCTCCGTTTTCAGGTGGGTCTCCATTTCCAAATGTACTGGTCACCACTAGCACTAAGGTTTCATGTTCCAGATCCACAACATCATATTCATCCATTGACATCACCTGGAGCACAGAAGCAGTGACAGGTTGTAAACGCCTACATTTTCCCCTTTAAAATCTTTGTATTGTAGCCCTAATGGAACAATCAAGATGTGCCCCACAGAACAATTTAAGCATTTATGGCAACCACACACACACACACACACACACACACACACACCACAAACTTTTCTGAATGAACAATATGGCCAAGGAGACAGATGCTATATATAAAAACTTGACCTTTCAGGCACAGACACAACATAACATGTACTATGACAAGCTCGCTGCTCCCGGCTGCATTCACAATTCACACCCGTGGGTCTGGCTAAAATGAGCGCCTTCAGGCGATGGCGAGCTCAGGGGCGGCAGCATTTGGACGAGGCTGAGAGGAGCAGTCATCTGTGTTTGCAACCGCAACACCCCCACACTTGCATCACAGCCTTACTCTACGCCAGAAATCAAAAGTGACATCCTGCAGGGAAACTCAATGACTGAAAAATGTTTATTATTATTATTCGTCCTTTCTTTTAAAGGAGCACATTTTCACACCTGGGAGTTCTTCCTGATTTTGCTTTAAAAAAAAGTGTAACTTGGAGGAGTAAATTCAGTTAAACCTCCTCCTGTGTTCTATTTTATGGAGCAGAGGAAAAAAAATGGAGATTGCCACTGGGGAATTTGCAAATGGTGTGGATATTTGTCTTGTACCCAGAGCTGTTTTATCAGGCATGCATATATTTATCATTCATTCATTAATTTTTCTGAAATCACAGAGGAACACGAGACAAACGGCGGGAGTCACCTTGGCATCAAACGCGTGCTTGAAGATCTCGCACAGGGTTTTGGCATAGACCTGCGACTTGCCCGTTTCTGTGGCATACAGTATGGTGGACTTCACCCTCTTTGCCATGGCTTGGCCCATGAGCTTCGCAGAGAACTTGACTGCCCTGTGAATGAGATGTGGGCTATAAGTGGGGGGCAAAGGCCTGAGAATCCTCCTCCCTCCCCATTTCGGGGCCATTCATGGACACCGCACCATATTTTGTGCTAAATTGCAATGGCAGTTGCAATTACTGTAATTACCTCTCTGTGTTTCGGGGCAATCATGGTAATAGGTCTATAAAAATGTACCTAACGAGGGGTTGATTACCCCCCCCGGGGATCATCGGGTGTATTACACTGTTACACACGACGTCTCCACTTGTGACCCCCCCCCCATACCTCACCTGATGCTGTTCATCATCACCTCTGAGTGAAGGTAAAACGGGGCAAACAAGCCCAGCGGTGGCACTGGCCCAGATGCGCGATGAGGAGTGCGTGAAAGGCCGTGTCTGGGCTCACACGAGCACGGACGGGGGAACGCTTAACATGCCGCTACCTATCTGGGGATGATGAGGATGTTGGCCAAACCCGCCCCCCCCCCTTACTTTGCCAGCTTCTTGAAGCCAATCGCTCTTTTTTTCGTTGGCGTGCCATTCACTCCTTTCCACACGTGAGTGTTCCATGGGTCTGGCTGTAAGAAACAGGAACGTGAGTAGGGGCGATTCTAGGACTTTTTAATGTGGGGGGATATGGTGCCACTGAGCCTCGCCGCTTAAGTCGGTAACTGCTACATGCACTGCATGTCGTACTCTGTATGACTGTGTATGTGACAAATAAATTTGAATTGAATTGAATTGAAGAGGGGCCAGAATTCATTAAGCCAGTCTTATGATATGCTTCCAATTGGTGAGTGATAGGGGAGGGGGCACTCTGGGGACCAATCAGCTTTCAGCTGGGGCCAGGGCCCCTGTGGCCTTACTCTTGTATATGCCCCTCTGTGAGAGCTGAACCCGGAGAAATTTTCTATAGGTCTGAACCCCAAGATGGCTTCCCTCACAGACCTGGTACTCGAAGGAAGGTGTCAGTCGGTAGTTCAGCATCTCCTGGTGGAACACCGGGGTGATGCTCCCGGACATGGGTGGCACGATCCACACCCAGTCCCCGGGGCAGCCTCCCCGGACCCGGATCTCATTCTCCATGTGCTTCATGAAGGACTCTGTGGCTGAGTGGTGATCCACTATGGTCACTTTGGAGCTCTGGGGAGAGATCAGGGCAAACAAGCGCATGAAGGGTGGGTTGAGGTGTGAGACTCATTTCCCACTGCAAATTGCGATTTTGGGACCACGTCATGTCCTGTTTGCCAGCATGTCAAACAAAATACATCTCGCAGCCCGGTATAAAAAGCATCACTTCAGTCTACTGTTGCGGCTTAATTGAACCAGTCGTAAAGACTGCAGCCCCCCGATTGAGTTTCATTCGCCTTCCCAGCGCCATAATTATTTTTCATCCCTAATCCGGCACGACATCCTTCTATCCCAGGTGTGTCCCCGCACATCAAATTCTCAAAAAAACAACAGTCTTGCAGTTCAGAATGACTTTCTGTCTATGTGACACCTCAGCAAAATTAAAAACAAACAGTTATGCATTATCGATGCAGTCATGGTTGATTCAGGTCCTGGGGAATGATGAAGATCACTGAGTTTTGGGAAGGGATGGTAGCACCTGGAAACTGTGGAGGACTGCAATGTTTATCTCAACCAGCGCCTGGTCTTTCCACAGTGATGAAGTCTTCCTCGTATCCAAAGCCATTTTTAGGGCCACTTCCTGCGTTATACACAAAGACAACAGGGGGGATTAACATAAATGTTATGTTAATCCTCTAAATTGTACTCATTGTACTCTAAATTGTACTCACCACATGGCCATGAAAATTCAATGACACCACATACATCTAGGAGACCTTTTTTTCCTATTATACGATTCTGGCTTTAGCTGCATGCCTAATGCTCTAAGTAATTGTTCAGAAAGATCAAATAAGGCAGCTGAATCTGAGAAATTCATTGAGTTATTGATATGACATGAATAAAACCACTGAGCAGGCTAATAATGAATCTAGCAGTCTGCTGCGTTTAAGACTTGGTCTGCTCACAGATTGCTAATGGAGCATAAAGACTTAAGCCAAACAGTAAGACTTTGAAGATG
This sequence comes from Petrocephalus zakoni, assembly GCA_026774425.1. NCBI lineage: Eukaryota > Metazoa > Chordata > Actinopteri > Osteoglossiformes > Mormyridae > Petrocephalus > Petrocephalus zakoni. Next base: position 29,585,916 of record JAODKN010000041.1, on the reverse strand, counting down.
CTTGGTTCCCCATTTAGAGAGTAATTTTCTGTCTAGCAATGCACTCCTCCTGTGCTGAACTTTCATTTCAAGGGTCTCAATAAATGCAGTGTTCCAGAGAGGAAGACAAAACGTACAGTTCCATCAAACAATTACTTGGTCAACGCTGAAAGCTTTTCATTTCGTCTACAATAAACATCTTGATCGGTAGAGCCTTTTGCGATACGTCAACAGCGGTTGAGATTTGTTTTCTTCGGATGCTAGACAGTAATAACAAACAGCGGCAGCTTTCCCTGTCCGAGCCAATCAGTTACCCCAGAGATGGTTGCCGTACCTCCAGGATATTGTAGCGGGAAGCATCGCAGAAGTCGCGCACACCAATCTCCGTGCCCATGTACCAGCCGCTGAAGGGGCAGCCGGTGAACTCCAGCCCCCCAATCTCCAGCAGCATACTCGACACGGCGGGCAGCCCGTACCACTTCAGGTTCAGGTCTCCAAACCACTCGAACCTGCATATGAGCGCAGTGGAACAATGCCAGTCAGAACCTCCAGGGCTGTACTCTTCTCAACCATAAACTCAAATGATCCAGCTGTATAAAAGTTCAAAATTCCAAGATGCCCTTTAAACATTAACCTGTACACAGATTCCTAATTCCAAGTTAAGGATTTCATTTTACACAGACAAGCTGGTTTAATTATGTGACCCTCCTCTGTTCATTAGCAAACCCAAACCACAAGGTGTGCTCTTACCCTGGACTCTGATAGGAGGTCTCACAACACCATAATGATGTCTACCACAGTCAAGAACAATATTTCCCCATCAGTAGGAAAATCTGGGCTTTTGCCATATTACTCACACTATGTGAATTGACTATGAGTCCTTTACTGCACATCTAATTTCGATTCCTGATTTATTTTAACAATGTTAGCAGTTCTTTGTATGAATATCGCAAATAAAACATGCTGCAATGTTCCATTTTTAATTTTGGCATAAGCATTTTTATTTTTTGAATTACTCTTTCATTCTGGCCCATTACGTCATACGAACTGCGATCAGTTTGCCAATTGACATAGCCCAATTTAACATGTGGCTCCATACAGAGACCCTGTGTTTGATTACAGCTTGAGTTTAAATGTTTGCGTGAAAAAAAAATGAGCCCGCCTCTTTAAATTTGGTCAGCTGACGAAAGCACATGCAGGGCTTCGGCCAAAACCACTCAGACATCTGCAAGAGTTTCAAACACAGAAATGTCTGGCCTAGGTTCCATCTGGTGGCTGCTTTGGAGATCCTGAGCCGCCATTAATTTGATGAACATGTCCCTGCTGCTGCCACAGCAGAAGGCTGCAAGAATTTCACATATCGAGGAGACATCAGACGCGTCAGTTGCATGGCCAAGCTGGCAGTGTTTGCGGGGCCTGTTGACACAGTTCCTAGGGACGCAATCAGCCTAAGACTTGGCAACGGGTGTCCCTCACAGACAAGCTTGTCCCTCACAGGCGTGCTTGTCCCTCACAGACGTGCTTGTCCCTCACAGGCATGCTTGTCCCTCACAGAGCTCATAGGCATATGTGTCAGTAGCACAGAGGGGGCGCCGTTTAGCCATCCGTCGGTGACAGGGGGGATGAACGAGCCGTTAGTCCCGAAACGCTCTGAGGAAATGACATGGGTGGTTATCTGCCTGAATTTTTCCCTCCACTGAGATGGACTCACTTGGGGTGTGTGATCGGCACCTCCAACACCAGGTCGTCGGGAATCTCAAAAAGCTCCGGATCGTTGCCGTTGGCTTGGAGAAGGAGGGGGAGGACATCAAAGCGACCCTTCGCTGCCTTCCACCCTTGTTGTATGCAAATCTGTGCGAAAAGAAAAAAAGGTGGCAGGTTAGGGCAAAGGCAGTATGGCCAGAGAGCGGGGGGCACGCATTTTATTCACGCCGCTGCTCCCATTCGTACGACCCGCTCACAGTTTACCTCCGTCAATTCAACGGATGCCGGGTCTCCCAAAATGGATCCATCGGGCTGTTTGTAGCCCGCATACCGAATTAACTGGCTGTTCCAGATACGGAAATCGTGCTTGCCATCTGTCCTCTGAGGAAATATGGTAATGGCAGACCTACAAATAGAGCACACATTGCATAATGGTGAAAGATTTACATGAGCGCATAGTCACAAAACCCAGGAGTCGAACTTGTTAACTGAATTTCCTTGGGGCTACTAACAGCAGTGGTTGAGAGGTGGGCAGTGTAATCATGTCTCCCCAGCACCTGCACAATTACTCACAGAAAATCTAGGTATAGAAACTACTACTTGCTGACTGAATACACACATAGCAAAGAAAGGGATTAAAATGATGCATTAACACCAGCGATTTGTACAGCTGTTCATGCGCCGAACAGTCAGAGCAGTGATTGCCGTGTCTCAGCTTTGACGTTTCAGCCTGGTTTGCATTCTTACGCCACATGCCTCCAATTTGCATGGCGTCCATATTCCTGCCCTTGTAGACAATGAATGGATAATGTGTGGATAGAAAAGAGACTGTAGATCTGTATGAAGGTAACTGTAGATGGGACTCTCGTGTTGTGTTGCTGTTATGAGACCCTCCCACATTAGCAAGCAGCTGATTCCCAGGGCAGTGGGTCACATCACCATGCAGGAAACAAACTGCCAAGACCACGTCCCCGTCCCCCTGCCCCCCCGCCCCTGCTGCCACACAAATTTAATCTTCACAGCTTTCACATTCCCTGTTTTGTCTCCGTGACGTGTCCCTGTATCCTGACAGCGAGACAGGGCAAGGCTAACACCCCAGGCTTTGGGGAATCAGCAGGAATTAATCAAACGGGCCCACAGAGCCGCTGCTGAGTGTAATAAGGCCCAATGAGGTGGATCAGTGGTCGTCAGCTAACAAGAACTGACGGGGAAGGGGGGGGGGGAATAAAATTAAACAAAAAAATACATATCTCTCTCTCTCTCTCTCCCTCTCTCAGAAATGTCGTCTGCGGTAGGTGGAGTATGTTGGCGAAGGGGCTCCATGGAGGCCTACCTGAGGTTGCCTTTGTTGGTGGCGTACTTGATGTGGTTACAGATGTAATTAAACATTCCGTGTGCAGTCGTGCAGTCCCTAGCATCAAAGACCTGGTGGTGACATAAAAACCCTACTTGAATAACCCAAAAAGTCCTGCAGAGTTAATACTGGTCAGCATGAAACAATCATTCCCTGTTTGTTCCATCGGCCACCTTCCATTCAATGCTGTAATTTAACTTGAAATAATTTGGGAAAAAAAGCACCAGTAACTCAACGCAATGTGTTCTGTGTGTCTTTTCCATTTCTTGTGAGTGATTGAGAGGACGCGGGAGGAATTGTTCCTCAAAAAAAAAGAAATGTGTTTTCTGGTCAGCATGGCAAAGTCATTTATTAATTTGAACTGCCGTTTCATCTAATACAGCAATTCATTTAGACATAAATGGGAAGATAGAGCAATAGCTGAAGGTAATGAGATCTCCCGTGCTGAGTCCACACAGCGCGGGTAAAGATGATAATTGCTCCACACCTGAAGTTTGGACCACTGGATCCTTCCCACACAGCGTGCCGCGTTCCTCCAGGCATGCTTAGCCCCGTAGATGAGCTCTGTGTCTTTCAGCTGGTAGGATCCCGAAGCTTCGATCTCTCTTGTGGCCTCCTCCAGCCGGTCCATATGGGCCTTTGAACCAAACCTGCCCACAGAAGTAGCCCAGAACCAAAACTTCTGACAACTGATCAAGTCCTGCCCCATCAAAACACCTGAGTGAAGTATGTACCACCACTGTGCTCCTTTGGGCCGGTGTCAGACCCGACTTGCCTCTTTATGGAGGTGTAGTACTGGTTGATAAAATCAGTAGCAAGTGGAAGTAGCTCCTCTCTGGGCCGGACCTCATCTGGTTTCCTGGCCTGCTGAGTTGGTGTCATCACGGACCCAATGCACACGCTCTCTGTGCAGATCGGTACCTACGGGAGCCATAAAAAATGCATTCAGGTGCATCCTCGATGGGAGGAATGAATGTGTCAAACATACTTTAAACATACCTTAAGCCGCCAATCACAGGCTGCTGCCGTCAGGCCAGACAGCTGCTCACATAGCATGAGAAGCCTCCTATCAAAGGCTCCTATTCTGAATTCCCAACATTCAAAGCTTTGAGCAAGGCTAGTTAACCTGCTTTTCTTCGCCAAATGTGCCCAGTCTCAAGTTTGATGGCTTTAGCAAGGATTCATGTGTCTATCCTATGAACGTGCAGTGAATAATGAAAACAGCAGCCGTAAAATTAAAAAACACACACAACCCACCTTGAACTATGGTAGAACCTTCAAAAGGGTTTCCCAATTCCAGTCCTGAAGGGTCAGAATCCAACACAGTTTACATATTTCCCTGTCGTTAAATCAGCTAATTACCAGGTTTAGTTGGTGTATCTAAGCAGGAAAATCTGCAAACTGCTGCAAATTGGACTTCCAGGACAGGAATGTGGAAAGCGTGACCTACAAGTTTGGCAAGCATTCTGTCTTACGGAGGCGCGGGGAAGAAAAGAATGAATCCACCATTTGACAAAATCTCTTAACAAGCCCAATGGGCTACTCTCACTGGGCCAGAAAGTGGAAGCCTTCAGTCCTGCGGAACGTGACTGAGTGTGAAGGATGCAGTCATCCCAGGCGGCCATCGCTATAGCAGCTAGATGAGGAGCAAAGGCCCGTGAGTCAAAGATGGCTCCTGAGAAAAGGAAACGCTGGGCGTGACTGAAATGAGCTACGTCATTTGCCTGGGCCTCCCGCTCAGAGCACTGACCCATATGCACATCGGCAGGATACGCGAGGCTCGGGCGCGCTTCCCCTGGAAGATGCTCAGGGGTGGCATCGCTTCATGGGTCAAATGAATAAAAAAAAATAAAACAATTTCACTTCTTTTTACATCCCTCACCAGGGCTACTTACTAATTACTGGGGCATGAGACTGCACAGGTAACAGCCGATTCACCAAAGAATTAAACCTGTAATCCTGTCTGCAGCTGAATATTTTATTAATATTGCCGCAGGAGAGCCAGAGATGCTTTAACAGAAAGCAAACGGCACCTTGCTGGAGTTAAGGTGCAGCGTGTCAGTGTAGAGTGTCCCAGTCTCCCAGTTCTTGATCTTCATGAAGCGAGGGCACTTAGACGGACTCCCGTTCTGTACAGTCTTCGTGGGAGACATTCTGCCCTGAGATACCTGCAGGAAATGAGAACAGGCAACGTGCAAAGTTAGTGAGCGCCATCGCTCGATTACCAGGAGAATAAAGGGCTGCAAAATGAACTAAGCACTCAGGAGATAGATGCCTTGTATAGCATACCCAAAAGTCCATGACGTCTACAAAGTCTGGCAGACTTCAGCTGACACAAATGTGAATCTGTCGTTTCCAGTTCGTCGTCAGCCATTCGCTACTAAATTAGCAATGCAAACCCACCTCCCACACATAAAAGGTCACCTACATCATTAAACACTGATATAATTTGACGCTAATTAGGGTTAACTAATAGGGGTGAGCCAAATATCCGGTTGAAACGAGTATCTGAAGCTGCTCATTACTGATGAATATCAGAGTTGCCAACTCTCACGCATCTGGGGTGACACAGAGTCTCATGCTCACGCCAGAAGTCTTACGTCAGATCTATATTATTCCTTATAAACCTAAAATTAGCTGCACCAAAAGTGCTGTGGTAGTTTACAATCCCTAGAGACTGTTTACAAGCTAATTCAACTGTTACATTCACGTAAATGTGTGTAGGCTTATCTTGAACTGAAAATTTCGCACCAGCCAACGGAACAAAGCTGGCAACTCCGGAATATCCTTATCTATCTTCAGCCATAGCTGAATAGAGAGAAAGTCACGTCAACTCATTTCACTCCAATGGACACTTTTTTAAAAAAAAAAAAAAAGCAATGGCACATCGTGGGGACTCAAAATAGTCCCTGGAAGTTAGCATGGGTTAGCGTCAAATACTAGCAGCGCAATATAGTTTCAGCAGAATAGAACATTTCTGATGCACTATAAAAAGGTAAGACATTTAAAAAATCTGATTGTTTATTATCAGCACCTCAGTATCAAATTGACATGTGCATTAAAGCATTTAAGTGAATTACCCCCCACAAAATTACTAGATTCAGGGAAGGTTAACAGATAAGGGTAAAATACTAGATTAAATTAGTGACACGTAACATTAACCACAAACAGCATATTAATGGTAAATGTAGTTCTCTTAATCCTATTTCATCCAACATTGTGGAATTAGAGATTTCTCATTGCATTTCTGGGAAGGCGTAATGGGCACTGGCCTGCCACACACACTTTCTCTCCCACACCAAGTACACGATATTCTCCTAGTGCACGTAAGAAGGAGACTTTCCAGATATCCCTGAGCCATCATTTCTGTGTTTGACCAGCATTACTTGCAAAATCATCACATTGCCGGAGTAAACTGTGTTCTGTTGTGCGTTAAAGTGTGCATTTTCAAACTTCTTGGTTTGTTGTGCTAAATGTCTTTGCTGCACAGTTATTTACATGCACGTAGGCATGGTTGCCAGCTTTGGTTGTGAGTGTCACGGCAGATGTGTGAGATTTGGCAACCCTGACATAGTCTTGGACGGTATCTAATTTTTAATACAGACCAGACATTATACCTTGGTATACGGTATTTTCAATAGAACACTATTTCCGTATTATGAAATTTCTGCGATAAAATTTGCCCGCCATTGGTGTTTCCGATTCCACTTATTATAATCGACTCCCCCCCCCCAAATACTGGCAGTGGCGGGTTGCAGTTTTTGGGCTTGTTTTTAAAGTGTAGTAGCTTGTTTTGGGCTTACTACAGCCGGTCTGCATCTGCATAGACGCTGCGCACCTCCCCGACACTGTGTGGGTCAGAGCCATTCAGGTATGGGCTACAGCGCACGCTCTCCATACCCAGCGTCGGGGAGCTGCCTGTCAGGCTCTCTATGAACTGCATATTAACACCATCCCCACACTGCCCCTCCCACTCTAATAAAAACACATCCAAATTGTGTTACTAAGTACTTTGCTAGCAATGTACAAATGTAAAAAATGCCTGGAATTAAGTGGGTGAAATATGGAAAGAAATATAACAAAGACTGAAAGAAGGTGTTGTAATGGATTGGATCCAGCCACAGGTGGGGGGATGATTCGAAGGCATTGTGCCGATATTGCGTGAAATAAAAGCACAGCATGCCAACCTAATCCAGCATGCCACGGCCGCCAAACACAGAAAACGACTCCGCACCATTCTCATCAATGAGGCTCACGTACATCAGATTCACCATGTCAAAGCAGAATGAGACAAGGCAGCAAATGAGTTGAAGGTAGCAGCCTATATTGCCTGCCATACATCAATTAATTCTGTTGACCCCCTCAATGAATCAATTGGATCTCTGTTTGATAAAGACCTAAAAATGCACCAGACGAAATGCACAGCACTGATAAACCACGCAACTGCTTCATGCATGTTCAAAGACCTCCTGAGGAACACTGGAGATGCCCAGTACTCCCCCATGATTGATGAAAGCACAGATATTGCATCTGTCGAGCAATTGTGTGTTCTAATCCGCTACTTCAGTATGACACATGTCACGGCGCGATGCCATGCCGGAGAATGAAACTGATAGGAACGTCATGAACACACGCATTCTAAATTATATGCATGGACTGCTGTAATATTCATCCACAGTTTCACGTATATGCTGGCAAAATAACAACTTGTTTGTGGAACTGATGTATGGAATCGTAGGCCATGTTTGTCCGTTTGTGTGTTTGAGGTTTTGTTTGGCATGTGTTCCTTTGTGTGCTGTTGAAGTGTCGGAAGGTCTATGGATAATGATATATTTAGGGTAACCTGCTGTTTT